>JAWPHD010005581.1:0-160442 GCA_037043455.1 Cyrtodaria siliqua | reverse complement strand
CTAACTAAACATATCGATTGTTTTCTTGTCTGTTTTTCAGGGGATGTCCAAGTTTTTTCAAAACATAGTATTATCATAGGTCACCCAGAAGATTTATTAAAGAAAGAAGTATGTGACAGTTTGATACATATTAATAATGTCAGCCACATTTTTGTGGATGAAGCACATTGTGTGGTCACGTGGGGAAAGGATTTTCGCCCAGAATTTCAGAAGGTATCCAAACTGAGGGCTATTTTCCCATCAGCTAAACTTGTAGCTATGACTGCAACTGCAACTGTAAAAATGCAAAAAGAAATAGCACAAATATTGTGTATAAGAGACTACAAATCCATATCATGTAGTGTTGACAGACCTAATTTAAAAATGTGTGTCCACAGACGCTTGCCAACATCCACAGCAGCTGAAGAGTCATTCAGTAAGGTTCTGGAACCCTATATCAAAGAACTATGTGATGTAAAGGATGTCCCAAAAACTATTGTGTATACAAAATTGAAATGGTGTGGTGCAGGATATGAAGAAGTGAACAGAGAAGCAATGCAGAGTGGAACATATAATGAAATCATAAAATGTGTTTCTCAGTATCATGCTCCATGCACTGAGAAGGTAAGATATATAAATACCATATTCACGGTGGCCAACGTACGTCATAGTCACGTGGTATGTACGCTATGGAACACGGAAAAAGGTAAGCAATATCTGTCGACTCGATTTACTATTTGAATAATATCTCGGGTCATAATGAACCGAATTTATTTCGGTAACTTGCACATTCCCCTGCTGAGGGTCAACAATCCTCGGCATGTGTTATCTCGGGATAATTTCTAGCCAACCTTTAGATTATATCGATTTAATCATTTTTTCCGGGGGGTATGGAACACGCTATACTTCGAATTATAAACAGAAATTATCAAATATACGATTTTCTACATTTAATATAGTTTCAACATCACGAATACATACCTTATCAACTCAAATGACTTTCACAATTGTTTTTCTTGCAAACTGATGTTTATTTTACAAGAAAATAGTCAATTGGCGTAATGCTATGGAACACACCAGTATTTCTTATGCTAAGGTACACACATAAAACAGAGAGTTGCAGTTTTCGCAATACATTCTGACTTCGGGATGTATTCATTTTGATTATTTCATACATCTGTACATAGTTGTTTCCAAATTATAATATTTTTGAGACATTCGGTATACAAATCACACGGAACATGCTATATTTTCAGTTAAGTATCGCAGTCAGTCAGTTTGAATTTGTATTTCCTGTTTCCTGTTTTCAGATCGTTCTGTTATCGAACGGTAAGGTCAATGGCCTATAAGTTAGTAGACCGTGAGGATGACGTGCCAAACGAAGGAACCCCTACACCAACTATGCATGTCAGAAAGTATACTAACAGGAAACGGGTCATAGATAGTATACAGACAAGGTGAGAAGAATAACAATAACTGAATGTATACATTTAACTAAACTTTATATGATTCAGAAAAATGTCAATGTTTGCGCTATTGTGACTGAATTCCGATTTTTCATTTGTTATTTACCATAAGTGTAACCAATTGAAAACAATGTGGCCATCTTTAGCCTGTTGTTATTTTTTGATTATCTTCGATTAATACTTGTTGTTTTAGTTGAGGAAGTACTAATATTAAATAGTTATTAATTGTTTCATAGTAACCACCACTTCGACAGCATAGAACGAAGGCGAATACAAGGGAAACGGAAGGAAGCGGTGATGTCCTCCCAACGAAATGCTGTTGAGAAAGGTTCGTTGGGAATACGTTAAGAAAAAGCCAGGAGAAATGATTCCAAACTACCAGTTACAGATCGAATGGGATTAAAGCTATGAGTAGAATATTGGAGAGAAAAGTACATTTGACATAAGAACAATAACATCAAATTTACAGGATGATTAGGCATACATATGCTTTATGTGTTGGATAGAGTTAACTGAACAATAAATATAAGATGGGACTCACCCGGGATCTGGAAGTGGTACATTTCGATCAGAGTGTATTAAAAAAATGATCATGTATGGTTATATTATAAGTATTATGTGTAATTTAGTTAGATTGAAAATAAATATATATGCATATATAGATCGTGTGTTATATTTGATACTAAATGGTTTAAAACAGTTTCAGTATGTAACATCATTACAACAGCAAGAACTGTCGGTGCAGGGCCGTATTTAGATAATGTACGGGGTTTCATTGGATTTGGATCATTAACCATTCAGGTTCCATAGGACAGTTTTAAGTGACTTGTGACAATGAGACTTTGTAGTATTATAGTATTTAAATAATTAAAGAAAAACAACTGCAATTTAAGTTTTATTAAAAGTAAACAAATAAACTTCAAAACAATTAATCACATTTCAAATTATCACAGACTACTTATATAAATCTCATCACTGAACACATTTGGTGTTAATTGGTAAAAAAGAAACAAATAAACTTCAAATCGAAATAACTCGAACAAATAAAAAGAATTAATCACATTTTAAATCATCACAGACTACTTATCTTATCATTGAACACATTTGGTGTGTTAAACATAATTAAACACGTTCGACATAAAACATTTATAACAGCACACCATAAGTGTACATGATTTAAAATAAAACCCTTACAGTTGGTTCCTCCTTCTCAACCGACATTGTAACAAAAATATCGAACGCCAATTTAACATATATTCAAATATGTGTACCTATCTTATATCAACTTGGCGATGTATAACTAAGAGCTGAGCAATCAGCTAGTACAATTAAATCTCTGATAACAAAACACAAATGAAATTACAAACCCTAGACAAAGTAAAAACATGTATAACAATTCAACAAGAAAACAAAACTACGTAAGATACTAATTCAATTTATACACCCGTTGTATAAAAAAGTACCGTAAGGTAAACAAAGGAAGTAACTATATATAACTATCTAGATTCATTGTATCTTTTCCATGTTTGTCTTTACTGTATAAAGTGATCGATATATAGCGAAAGCCATTTGTCATTATACTCAATCATAATTATATGTATGTGTGTCCTTGTATTATAGAAGTTGTATAAGTTACAGATCAAAACGTGAACAAAGGATCTGACTTACCCCACGTGATCGAAAAATCATAAAATAAAACGGAAATGTGTTATTTTGTTGTGAATAAAAGATTTTGTAACATCTCGAAGTGAGAAATGAAATATGTTATTCACTCCGAAACAACAAAATTAATATCCTCTATGTATGACACCAGAATGACGCAGAATTATGAGCGGCACATCAAACACTTTTTGGGAGGGCCAAACATACTTTGCACCCACCAGTCAGTATGGGGCAGGCATGTAATATTCTATCCCCTGTCCGAGGACCTGCCTTGTATTAACACGTGCCTTGTATTACCACGTGCTTGTGATTATTTAAGATTTTGTTTAACACCCGATATGTTAGTAAATCTAAAATGAAGTTTAAATAGAAAAAATGATTAAAAATAACAGTTAGGGTAGTTCCGAGATTTACTGTTTTTTAAATGAACGCGTTTATTAAAATGTGAAATGACGTCTATCCTTTCGTTTTAAAACAGTAGAAACCACAGATCTATGAAATAATCAAAATGAATGCATCCCGAAGTCAGAATGTATTGCGAAAATTGCAACTCTCTGTTTCGTGTGTGTACCTTAGCATACGAAATAATTGTGTGTTCCATAGCATTACGCCAATTCACTATTTCCCTGCAAAATAAACATCAGTTTGCAAGAAAAACAATTGTGAAAGTCATTTGAGTTGATAAGGTATGTATTCGTGATCTTGAAACTATATGAAATGTAGAAAATCGTATATTTGGTCATTTCTGTTTATAATTCGAAGTATAGCGTGTTCCATACCCCCCGGAAAAAATGATTAAATCGATATAATCTAAAGGTCGGCTAGAAATTTTCCAGACATAACACAAGCCGAGGATTGTTGACCCTCAGTAGGGGAATGTGCAAGTTACCGAAATAAATTCGGTTCATTATGACCCGAGATATCATTCAAATAGTAAATCGAGTCGACAGATATTGTTTACCTTTTTCCGTGTTCCATAGCGTACATACCACGTGACTATGACGTACGTTGCCCACCGTGATATTACTGTTTATAATTTCCATGTTTCATGACTCATCATGTTACATACTGTGCTACTGTTTCTTATCATCATTGTTTATATACTTTAATAAACTACTCTACTGTAACATATAATCATGCTGCAGGTACTCAACATGTGAGAAATTTTTACTAATTATCATGCATCAGGTACTCATCATGTGAGAAACTGCTTACTCCTTATCATGCTGCAGGTGAGAAATGTACTGAACAGGTGAGAAACTTCTTCCTTTAGGTACTTGACAGGTGGAGAAACATTTTACTCCTACTCATGCTTAATGTATTCAACAGGTAACAAACTACTGTCACTCATTATCATGCTTAATGTATTACACAGGTGACAAGCTACTGTCACTAATTATCATGCTTAATGTATTACACAGGTGACAAGCTACTGTCACTCATTATCATGCTTAATGCATTACACAGGTGACAAGCTACTGTCACTAATTATCATGCTTAATGTATTACACAGGTGACAAACTACTGTCACTAATTATCATGCTTAATGTATTACACAGGTGACAAACTACTGTCACTAATTATCATGCTTAATGTATTACACAGGTGACAAACTACTGTCACTAATTATCATGCTTAATGTATTACACAGGTGACAAACTACTGTCACTCATTATCATGCTTAATGTATTACACAGGTGACAAACTACTGTCACTAATTATCATGCTTAATGTATTACACAGGTAAAAAACTACTGTCACTCAATATCATGCTTAATTTATTACACAGGTGACAAGCTACTGCCACTCATTATCATGCTTAATGTATTACACCGGTGACAAACTACTGTCACTCAATATCATGCTTGATTTATTACACCGGTGACAAACTACTGTCACTCATTAACATGCTTTTAATAAAATTCATTCACCAGGTGATGAACTACTGTCACTCATTATCATGCTTAATGTATTGCACCAGTGACAGACTACTGTCATTAACATGCTTAATGTATTCCACAGGTGAGGGCTGTTACAGAAATAATGATTCCACCCAAGGAAGGCATTTGTTTTATTTTTTGATAAACAATTCATGTTCTCTTTCTGTTAGATGAAGAGTGCCATATCACAAGATATGTCCCATCTTGAAGGAAACATAAAGCTTCTGTTTGCAACCGAGGCATATGGTATGGGTGCAGATGCCCCAAATGTCAGACGTATTGTTCACATTGGACCCCCTACTTCATTGGAAAGTTAGTACACTTAAAATACAAACAGATTTGAAAATATTTATTAAAAAGTTATTTAAATATATAGACGACATTTGTTGTTTTGGAGTGAACAAGAGATTTTATTTCATTAAGAAATGAGAAAACTTAATATTTTCATGAATGCGAAGGAAAAAGTTGTTTTTGATGAAAAAAATAGGAAAACTGTCATTTCCTGCAGTTCAAATTTTGACACCAATTCTGAAAGGGACACAGGGCAATCTTGAAGTGTTTAAAATTGGCTTCTCGGTTTATATATCTAGTATCTTTTTGACAATTGCTTGCATTACAGTATAAAACAATGTTACTATTACTATACTACTATAGTACTCACTTCTGCAATAACTTTTAATATCTGAATGGTGCAATAATATCAATATTCACAACACAATTTGCTTTATACTATTCTTATAATTAACATTAATGATTTAAAAAAATGCAAGCTATGTAGAAAATAACTAGCGGAATGTCACAAGTTGAAAAGAAGCAAGATTGCCGTGTGTCCCTTTAAAAGGCTTAAAAATACCAACTTTCAAAATATATACCTCATTTTCTTCGTTAGACGATTTCAAAACAAATGATATAAATAAAAGTTATTTTCTAAAAAACAGTAATACCTAGTACCATAAACATACTTCTTGCAGCTGTATTTTAGTCAATTTTTTTTTTTGCCTGTGTTTTTAAATTTTTATTACAAAATCTCTTTTACATATCTATTTTACTCATATTAGCTCCTACACACTGCTGAATTTAAATTAAATCTTAAAATATTACATTTCAAAAGTAAAAAAAAAAATATTATTATGCCTTTTATGAGCATTTATTTCATCGAGCATATTTGCAAGAGATTGGTAGGGCTGGCAGAGATGGCCTTAACAGCGTAGCTGAGCTATACTTCAACATGAGTGATATAGGCGCCAATACCAATGTCAGTACTGAAGTAAGAGAATTCTGCCTGCTACAATCCTGTCGTAGAAGGTATATCTGCCAGCACTTTGGAAGTTACTTCGAGCCAATGAGTGTACTTCATAACTGTTGCGATATATGTACTAATGTCTGTGACTGTGATGATTGCTTTGTCAATATATTGGACAACTCCAATGTCACCACAGAGACAAATGACTCTCACGAGGAGACAACACACTCATTAGTTAAAGCAGATGAAAAATCATGTAGGAAATTTCTGTTTTCATATTTTGAAGCTGAAAATATGGCAACAGAAACTTCCAGTCCAGAACTGTACACAGGACTCACTAGAGGTTTGATCAACAAAATTGTTGAACATTTTGAACATATCAACAGTGAAAGTGACATGCATGCATTATGGCCGTATATAGGTCACCATTACGTGAAAAATATATGGTATCTTCTATCAAGTTTTAAGGATAGAAAATAATCTTTACAGTCTTAAGTATAGCAAAAAAGATGTAGTAAGGATTAAACCTTGTTCATGTGGGGAAAAAATCATATTAAAGAGACACATGGGAATCATCGTTTTTTTAGCAAGCAATATAATTAGCACATTGATTTATTGATCCATTATCATTTTGACTTTAAAACTGCTTGCATATAAATAAATAAAAACTGATGTAACAGTTAAATAACGGTTGTCTTCGGGATTGTGACAAATTTCTTTTAATTAATATTAATTATTGCAAATATGCAAGTTACAGAGAAAAACATAAAAGTTATAAAGAAAAACTAACTAAGATTGCCATGTGTCCCTCTAAAGATTTGAAACTATTTATAAACAATTTCACTAGAAGAGCAAGTCCAATTGCCTATTTACGTGTTGTTCACAAAACTTTCAATGTGGGAGTGTAATAAATAGAGAATATTATGCCGTTGCATTTTACTATCAAGTGTTTTATGCAAGCTTTAGAAAAACAAAGCGAGTCTCTGCTATTTTATGCCATTCTAATCAACTTGATAGTAAAAAGCTCCCATTTTTAATGTTCTTGTTATCATGCAGATCTTTATTTTCTGTAAATTTATGTAACTTCATTTTTTAAACAAAATGTGTTACGTTTCATCGGGACTTTGGCATAGTGAATTTTTGCTTCATGGCGTTAAATTGCAACACCATCATATAACATTACATCATATAAATGCAGAGGAATTCCGCATTGCTTTTGCTTTATTAGTTATTTGCCAAATAAAGCAAAATTTATTAGGTCACATTATTAAGCAGAAAAGGGCATTTCTGCATGATCATCTTTCAGCCTATCCCGTTCTGACTTTTTCGTTCAGCTTGGTTTGCATGGAAATTGCCTTGTTGATGTGCATAACAATTTTAAATACTGCATTACAGAAATAAGCTAGGTAGTTCCATTGTTAGGTGTCGTACAAAGATGGCTGAGTCAACATGCATCATCACACAAACATAAAACGTCATCGTACAACAACGGTATATATAAGCAGCTACACTAATAACATTTCCTTAGGAGGCTTTTTGAGATATAAAATAAAGTGGATTTTACATGAGTGCTCATTCATTATTGAATTTATTTAACGAGTTGCCAAAAATGATATAATGCGAGGCTCATGCATAATTTTATTCCATAATGAATGAGCACGAATGTTAAGATTCTATTTATGACATAACTCCAAAAAAGCCCATAATATGTGTTTAGTGTAGCTCCATTGTAGCTTCCTACACATAATGTTGCAGTTTCATGATGTTGAAATGTTTTTATAATGGTGTCGTATGTTGATTCAGAATTTTCTGTAAGCCACCGATTAAGGAAACTGCCTCCTTGGTTGCCGTCATACAGAATTTTTAAACGGTTACGGAAATCGATGCACTATTCCGGTCCACACTAAGATGAACGGAAAAGCCCGCACGATGATTCGGCCCTCATTTGTTTAGTTATACCACTAGTTATATATAGAATGGTGTTATTCTGCTCCCACATAGTAAGTTATGTGATATAAGAGAATCTCACATTAGTGCCAATTTAATATTGAATTCATTAAACTTGGAGGGGATCCTTTATTTACTCTGCCCCGTTTCATTGTGATGATGATAAGGTAAGTGTGAGGTGTGGTGCACCCCAGAACCTGGTTTAAAGCCCCAGTGGCATACTTTGCCACCCATGGTCAACCCTTTTTGTGTTTGTGAAGTCGTATGGCTTTATTTCTCATTATCATTTTGTGTGTTCTGTGAAAGTTGCATGTTTTGTTCGACTTTTATTTAACAAATAAAATATTTCCAGCGGGTTTGTATTGTCACAGATAAATACCTGGTGGCGGGACTAGAAGATCATCGATACCAAGGACTGTTGCTAGTTCAAACAATTAAAAATAAATGGGCACTCCTGTAAGATCCTCTTTTACCAAGTCTAGATAAGCATTATAAGAATCAATTTCCCTTTTCTAGTGCAAATTTAACTTTCCTAGTTTCAATCCATTCATGAAAATGAGAGATGTCCAGATTTTCCACAATGGATGCTTTCATATGTGGAAAAGATGCAAAAGATCTTCCTGGAATGTGTTGAAATGGCCTAACACATCTCAAAGCATCTATTATGACCACTTCATCTCCTTGAGCTTTGTTTGTCAGAGTGTTTTTTAGATCTAACCAGCACTGAAGATTGCTTGTCAAAGTTTTGCGCAATTTCTCTTATTCCAGATATAGCCCGTGTTCTGTTGGCTATGTTGGTTTCTGTTTTGTTGGAATACATGTGTTTGATGTGCTCTTTTACCTCTTTTACAAGATATTCCATTCGTTGATCTGTCGGAATATGACTGTCATATTGACCAGATGTGTTCACAAAGAGACCATAAAACTCCTCATTGGCTTCCTTTTCAGATAGGATGCACATTTGGTGAACTAGTAGTCGTAAAATCTCTAGCGCATATTTTGAGAGGTTTTTTAAAACTTTTGAAGTAAACCATGGAGTGTTTTAGTAAACGTAAACCTCTGTTTCTTTCTGGCTGATGTGCTAGATCGAGCAGGTCTTTAAATAAAAGGCCAACTTCCAGTACCCTATGCGCATAATTCTCAACACAATCTTCACTCTGTTTTTCCAAGGAAGGTTTCACTAGTGTGATGGTCTTCCCATTTGCAAGAGTTAGTGTCATTGTGTGGCCGTCAACTGAAAAATTAAAAAAATGAACATGAACCAAATAAGATGGTATGGGAATATTTGATTTTGGATGACAACATGCAACAGCTGTAAATAAAATTATGTCCCTCAAAAATGTAATAATATTTTATTAAAGTCTATTAAAATTGATTTTAAAAGTGATATAAGATTTAACAATGGTTTGAATACTTAAAAGGAGATCCCTTGGAACTGGAAGCAACACACACAAACAAGAGAGAAAAGTAGCAGACTTTGTTTTATTGAATCTGTTCATGAAAGGTAATGTAAGATGCAACACCTTTCATGTCTCCTACCAACGTCTTAAGCGATAGTCTACTTTAACCACAAAGAATGAGGCTTGTTGACCCCAAAATACCAGTAAATAATAACACTACTGATGTGTAGTCAGGGCGACTTTTATGTCCGCCACACAGCACTAAACAAACACTAGTGTGAATGTCTTGAGCATTAAAACTTCACAGGAATAGTGCGCGTCTTAAGTAAAACTCCTGTATGTAACATACTTCATGTTTCACAAAAACATGGCTGATTTGTCTAACAAAAATCTATAAGTAGAGCTTCAAAGTCATTTACCTCTTGTTTCTTTAAGTGAAATATACAATTCATACCTTCCAAAACCTCCTGGTTAAGCTTTTTTGTCGCTGTTTTGAATATACTGTGGTCAATCATTTTCCCAACAACTTCAAAAAACCAATCTTTTTTTTCCTCTTTACTGATGAAGTCAGGTGGTCTATTTTTAGTTGGCTCTGAATGTATGTTTTCCATTCCAAAGTATTCTAACATACACTCCACAATGTAGGCATCAGTTACTGAGACAGCGAAATCTTTATCAGCATCATAATGTTCATTTACGTTTTGGCCCACGTTTATCCTTGAAATTCTTTCTTGGAGAGATTTAAGTGTCCCTATGTCCTGCACACTGTCATTATCATAAAGTGTTTTGAAAATCATCTTGAGATAATTCATGTGCATATGGAATAGTTCAAAGGTGTTTTGAAAATCATCTTGAGATAATTCATGTGCATATGGAATAGTTCAAAGGTGATGGGACTCAAGTGCTCGAACTTGTCATGAGCAAGAGGATGGTGAGCTCTGATAGATTTTGCTCCAGAAAACCTTTCTCTTGTAAGTTGATCACCACCAATGTGAAATTTCTTTCCAGTTATTTCTTTGCCAGCTGCTGTATGGGCATCAATAAGACAATCTTCATAAAATTCCATGATTTTCACGACATCCTGATAATACTGTTCATTTTCAAAAAGAACAGGAAGTGGGATCACCTTTGATTTTACTTTCAGTTTTTCACTACATGGATTACTAATGTTTTTAGGCACCACATCTTCAAATCTCTGAAAGTATGGAATGTGCTTAAAAGAAACTCTTGCCGTCAAAATAACATAATCATTTTTTGTGTTTTTAATGTCTGTGGCTGATGGCAAAAACTCTTGCACTGACATGTCCATGAATGATTTTTGCGGTGCTTGCATACTCGTGTGAGAAAAGTCTACATTTTGCACTATGATTGCTGACCCGAATGCGTGCATCATTTTATTTTTGTTGTCTAGCCGCTGGTCATGAACTCTTAACATCCAGTTTATGTTGTCACCAACAATGCGAAACCGTGTATCACTTTTTATCAGTTCAATGACTTGATCATTGAAGTGGCCACCAACGATGTCAACGATCTGGAGGCTCTGATTGTAGCTCAGACTTACTCCTACAGGTTGTAATCTATCAAAAACCTGTTGGATACAAATCAGTTTTCATAATATCATTAATTTGTATTTTCAAATTATTTTACTCGGAATGAACATATTTTTCAAAAGTATTTAAATCAATCGACATGTTTATAATTCCATATTTTATACATTTACACGGACAAATCGGAATAAAATAACTTTAAGCCTCAGTATACAAGCATGTTTTCCTGACTTTAAGCCTCAGTTTACAAGCATGTTTTTCTTTACAAAATATATTTTTATTTTTATTTTTTTCACAACTATAAAACATACTTCCTTCAAATCTTATGTTCTAACCTTTTTTAAAGATATTGATGCAGAACAATTATTATGATGCACTTTTTGTGTCATATAATTTTTGATCGAAGGAATCATTAGACATTCCCTCTGATTGAACAAAAGTATTCGGGGTGAATGTCAGTTAATTCAATTAATTACGATATATATATATATATATTATGTCTTCATTTTTTTTAAAGAGTTATACCACTTTTTGAAAAATTGTAATCTAGCTACATTAATAATAGCTTCTGGTGACAGACCTGTTCCACAGCGCACTCTCTTAATAACAAACTACATGATGTATATCAACCAAACTTGTCATACCATAGATGTAGTACATCTGAATGTGCTATAGCAATTTTTTTATATTATTTATATTGTCAGTTTTTATGTTAAAATGTAATATTTATATTGTCAGTTTTTATGTTAAAATGTCATATTTATTTTGTCAGTTTTTATGTCAAAATGTCATTTGACAATATTACTTCTTGAAGAAGAGTATTATGTAGGTTGCTCTCTGGGCAAGCATTCTAACCATTATATCTAAGATATTAAAAAAAAAAAAAAAAGTGGGATACCAGGTCTGGACCACTGATAAACCTCATCATTATGAACCGCATATGCAAACATTGTAAAGGTGTGTCTACAATTGCAGCAACACTGCAGTTTTGAAGGTGAGAAGGTTCTAGGTTCCTTCTCCATATTTTAGTTTATGTAAATGGAGGATGAGCTTGGCATGTTCATTCATTTAGGCGATAATATAACATTTTTGTTTTAGTGCGCCGTAAAACCCAATTAAATTCAATAAGAAACCTGATAGTTTACCTAAAGTCACTTTCCCACCAACAACAGGCAAATTTTACAACAAATGTAAACTGTTTCTAAGCTTACTATATATAAGGTGTACATGTAATTTACATATGTTGTGAAACTGAACTATAAACTGTAATATAAATGCATTAATGGCCAGGAAAAACATCACCCTAGAGTGCATTGAATTATGAGTTACCAATTCTAACTTCACGTTACACATATTCTGTTAGAGAAATAACATGTGTTTTAAGTAAATCTAGACTTTTAATTGACATATATGCGTTATTTTATCACCTCAACTCATTAAAAGAGTTAGAAATAACGGTGTTGCATTGTAAACTTTATTGTTGGCAGGATAGTGACTTTAAAACCATGAAGTAGAATAACATTTATATATAGTAGAAATAACTTTACCTTTTGGTCACATATGTTGTCTATCAGTAACAACGACATAATTCGTTGTACACGACTGAGCTCATGATTTTTAGCCTGCATCAAAATAGCATAAACAAGCCCAATTCTTGGAATAAGCTTATCAATTTTTGATTCATTTTGCATGTCATGTGGCGACAAGACCATGGACAGAACTAAAATGAACAATGTCGGAAAATGCGTCATCAGTTCATCCACATTTTTAATCCAATCAAATGTTTTCAGGTCCTGGGGGGATTTCTTCATAAGTTCACTAACAAGAAACAGTTTACGATTCTTAAGTTTACATGAGGCTTCTTCAATTTCCAACATGTGTTGTTGAATAATGGAACATCTCAAATCTTTCACTTTTAAAATTTCTGTTGAGATTTCTTTTACGTTTTCAGTTCTGATAACAGCACACAAACTTTCAATGTCATTAGCTGGAAGCTGGTTTGAATCTAAAAACCCATGTTCTCTTGTAAATTCAGTTATTTTGTTTAAAATGGGATTAGACTCTATGACTTGGCTTGTTACAGACGTAGCATAGTCATGATCAGATGGTTGAGTGGGTTTATGTTTAGGTTGTTTTGTTCCATCTCTTTGTTTAGCATAGATATGATCATCTGCACCATTTGAAAGAGCAGTGTTCTCTTTTAAAACAGCAACATTTGTCCTAGAAGTTGTGTCTGCAATCTGCTTAATGTTTTCTTTTCCTAAGAATAAAAGAAAGAAATATATTTATTCAAAAGCAATTGTACATAAATGAAAGGTTGGTAAGAGCAAATAGATATCAATAGCGTGTTATATAATACACAGTTAAAATATCTAGGTGTAAAATGTACATGTTTTGCATATGTGCTACCTATGTATCGGTATTCCATTTGAAAGGAATATACATATGTAATACATATGAAACTACATGTTTACTAATAATTGTAATACTTTGATGAAATATCAAACAGTTAAAGGGAATGTAGCGACACAGCCAAACCATCTTTATTATTGACAGATCTGAAATACTTGAATAAGGGTGAAAAAATTATCAAAATCGGCTGATAAACAAAGATAATGTGATCATTTGAAGTTTCTGTTGAAACGGATATGGAAGCGGCCATTTTGAGAGCTACGACATCACGGTTCTAAATGACCATATATGGAATATTTGGAATATTTATAAATATGAAAATTTACTGATTTATAGGGGGAAAATGACAGCAACTTTATGAAAAATATGTAATAATTAATGGCAATAATGCTTTATATGGCCAGTAAAAAAAAGCATGCATCTGCAGTGATTTTCTTCGTTTTAAATGATATTTATCGATAATCCATATAAGGCAATATGGAACTAAGACGTCATAGTTCTAAAAATGGCGGCTCCCATATTCGTTTTAGAACAACCTTTACATGGTCATATCTTTTTTTGTCTATCATCCGATATGGTTAATTCCCGATATGGTTAATTCTTTTACCTTTTTCCAAGTTTTTCAGAACTCCCAATAACAGATCTTGTTTGGCTGTGTCGCTACATTCCCTTTAAGTATTCCAATTGCATGTCAGATATTTTGTGCTCAAGAGATTGTTGGATACTAAATCAGTTCGACACTGCCGTGAAACTCTTTCTGTTCTGTGATTTGTCAACTGTTTCAAATTGTTAGTCTTACCATTTTTGACACAGTTATGTCCCTTCAATTTTAAATTGATGAATTTTAATGATGTTAATATATGAAAATCTACTGTTTGCTTTATGCACATTGATTTCTTAAATTTTTGTTTTGAAGTCTATTTAATGACATTATATTGCATTGAAGAGAATAGTCTATGGGTCAAGCTTAAGCAATTACATGTATATGTTATTATTAAACCTGTTGAAAAAAATAGAGTACTTAGATCTTCATGAAAAGTAAATTACAAAATAAGTCCATTTATGTTCTTGTATTCACTATGACCACTTTTTACCAGTAGAGCATCCACAGACTCAGTTGGGTATCACGTTTCATAGTCATGTGGGCTCTGTTGTGTATAACAACATTGATATAAAGACACTGACAAAGTTTGGTAAATATCAAATACAAAGTGAAGGTGCTAGAGTGTAACACCTTGGGCAGGGCCAAATGTGACCCCAGGGCTACATGTAATATATGAGAGCTTGTGGTTTCAGAGAAGAAGATTTTTTAAGTTTTTCCCTAAACAAATCTATGTAAAACATGACCCCTGGGGCGGGGCCAAATGTGACTCCAGGGTCACCATTTGAACAAACTTGGTAAAGGTCCATAAGCTTATAATAAATGCAAAATATCAAACCTCTGGCTCTTGTAGTTTCTGAGAAGAAGATTTAAAAAAAAAAAATCCTATGTAAGTCTATGTAAAACTGTGACCCTCGGGGCGGGGACAAATTTGACCCCAGGGTCACCATTTGAACAAACTTGGTAAAGGACCATAAGCTTATAGTAAATGCAAACTATCAAACCTCTGTCTCTTGTAGTTTCTGAGAAGAAGATTTTTAAATTATTTTTCCTATATTTCCTAAGATTTTTTTTCTCAGTTTTTCCCAAAACAAGCCTATGTAAAACTGACCCCCGGGCTGTGGCCAAATGTGACCTCTGGGTCACCATTTGAACAAACTTGGTAAAGGACCATAAACTTATAGTAAATGCAAACTATCAAACCTCTGGCTCTTGTAGTTTCTGAGAAGAAGGTTTTTAAATTATTTTTCCTATATAAGTCTATGTAAAACTGTGACCCCCGGGGCGAGGACAAATTTGACCCCAGGGTCACCATTTGAACAAACTTAGTAGAGGACCATAAGCTAATGTTAAATGTAATACATGAGAGCTCTGTGCCTTGTGGTTTCAGAGAAGTAGATTTTTTAAAGTTTTTTCGTATAAACATGCAAAATCTCAATATACAAACTTTGGACCCCCCGGGGCACGGCCATATATAGTGTATGTATTTATAGTCAGCCCCAAGAAGAGTCCTTTTTTGACTCGGCGTTATCTCTAGGGCCCTTAAAACTGTTAAATTAATAATTGTGTGACCCCCTGAGAGTCGACCAAAGTATCTGAATTACGTGCCAAATACATTTAAACTTAGCACACGGTGAGTATCCGGTGTTATATTATTGGGTATCAGGCTCGCAGCGCGGCCTGTTTTCAAGTTACTACTGCGCGTCGATTGGGGGAGGGTACGACCCCCGCATAACATGGGAGTTTAGGGGCCTCCCCCATTTTTTTGTCATCCTTAGACTCAAATAGTGATCGTTTCAAGACCAGATATTGTTTAGCTTGGTGATGATTTTATTTTTTTGAATACTTTTTTACACCCTTTCCCTACTATCCCTCCGATTTATAATGTATTTTTCAACATCTTTTTTTTTCAATTTTATTTTTCCATGTTACTCACAGCAGAAGTGATTGTGCCACGCTACGCCCCCTGGGTGTGCTGTATTGTGGTTATTATTAGCTGCGTGTTTGTGTATGTGAGGGCCAAACTGCTGTGGCAGGTCTGGAGGATGGGCCGCGGGAAAATGAGGGATACGAGTACTGCCCTGCTTGATGCCTGGCATGGTACCGTATTTATACTTAGGATGCATGTGGAGTTTTACGGGACAAAGGTTATTGTATTTAAAGGTCTTAGTGCACAGGATAATGAGGGATACGCGTACTGCCATGCTTGATGCCTGGCATGGTACCGTATTTATACTTAAGGGTCCTGGCCGTGGGAGTCGGGTTCTTACCGTTCTTACCGTCAGTAGGTATGTCTCTTCATGCAGTTGCTAATTATAGTTTCAGAAATTCCAGGCGAACACCATACTAAAATTGAAAAAGGAATAGTTCACGAGGTCAAAAAATCTCTCGTATCATATATTTAGTATGTACGAAATCGAGATATACATGTGAAGGAATGCTGCTAAAGACTCCGAATTAATGCACCGATCAGTGTTTTCCCCAGCGGTCGGTGCCTGGAGGGGTTGGGGGCGGGGCTGACCCGGCGGATAAGAAATCACTGATGACACTGTTTAGACAGAACATGGTCATATGTGAACATGGTTATATGTGAAATGTGTCTAATTTCCAGTGGCGAAGTTTCATATAGGCAATTTAGGTACGTGCCTACATTTTTTTTTCACAGAAAATTAAATTGCTCCAGATATATACGCCAAATACGCCAAATGCCACCAAATTGCGTCTCCAGATGTTTTTTCCAGGGGTGCATAGCCCCGGACCCCACTAGCCAATGTGTGCCTACACCTTTATTTTACTCAAGCTACGCCCCTGATGTCTCTGGGTCAGCCCGCCGGTGGGGTGGGTGTGTGTGGACATTGTTATGTGCATTAAATATTCAACGCGAGATAAATGACCAGTCCATATCTTATCAAAAAAGGATTATCAAGAACAAAAATGTTATCAGATATATCTAGATCCAATAATATTAACTAAAAATGTCTATACTCCTCATTTTATTTACTTGTAAATATATTATTTCTCATTATTAAAATGCAACGTTATAATTTATTATATTCTTTTTTTTCATAATTATTTTTCTCTTTGTTCCTAATACACCACTTCCAGCACCTCAATTAAAATAGCATTGACGTCACTACATCATGACGTATCTTTACAACAATATCGTCATAAAGGTGACGTTTGACACTTTCACATAATGTTGTAGGAAAACAGGATTTAAAAAAAGGAAAACAAAGGATATTTAAAAATGAATGGTCGTTGATGCCCATAAAAATGGATATTGCATTTGGTAAGCATAATTATTCTTTGACTTATGTTTTATGTTAATTAAGAGTGTTTATTTTTAGATGTATTCGGATCATGATACACTCTAGCACTGAGCGAGAGAGTTGATGTGACAGTAAAAGTAGATATATGCACATCGGTCTACGACAGAATATTTGTGATAGAACAGGGTTATTCACTAATTGATAAAATTAATGATCAACCTTTTCCATCTTCTATATCAGTTATCAGCTGATTCTGTTTCGATAAGGCACCAAACAACTGTCTATTTATGGCGGTTTTAGGGAAATTCTTTTTCCTCTTTGGCGTTGAAGCACCCGGCGAGGTTGCCATCCTCTTTCCATTGCTAGCCTACAACCAAGTTGGCATTCATTGTAGAATTGTTTACACTTCTGATCCAAATGCTCTAATATTCTATAGCAATTCTTGCACAAAAAACCTCTTTCTATCGCTACGCCACCATATTTTTTTAAAAGTTCAAATAATACTCTCTCTTTGTGTCCGACGGTACCGACTTTTCTTAACTGTACTTTATCGCTACCGCACTTTAAGCATTTATTGAGATACGACTTTGTGGGCGTTTTTAGCATCCTCTGTTTACATTGCCACTTGTTCTTTCCGGTATTCCATGCGCGTATCTAAATGCGCAGTAAACATGCGTCAACTAGATGCGCAAAGAAAATAGACAGTTTTTTGGATAAAATGGCGTCGCCCCGTACCTGTCTATAAATCTGAAAGAGTTTTAGTCAGGGGACCAGTCTAACATAAAGTATAATGTTATCCGATAAATGCTTACCAGATAATTTTATTCGCAGAATGTCTTCAGCGGTATCGTCTAAAATAGTGATTGCGAACGAATTTAACAACTCATTTCGAACAAATATACCGACGCCACCAGAACCACGTTTCGCCTTCCTATGAATAATTCACCTATTGTGAGAGAAAAACGTATACCCGTCGACGCTTAGCGTTTCCTTATTTCGTAAAAATGTTTCTACTACACAATATGTCACAGTTTGAGTACTTGAATGCACTTTCTCGAAAAATATTATTATCTGAATCTTTGAGTGACCACCGTCCGACATTCCAACAACATAGGCGCACACTGTCCTAGTTACCATAGTTACCATTTGCTCGTACAGGATACATCTTACCACCAGATACACGGTAGTTGTTGTCTTTGCCTATTTCTTTGAGTATTGCTAGTAAATGCGAATCAGCATTACGAGTATCACGGGAGTAGTCATTTTCTATATATTTATATATATAGGCGTATACTGATTACTGTTTTTAAGCTAAGTTTTGGCTTTCATGAGCTTTGTTTCATTGCAAATGATTCAATGGTTGCGATTTTCGGTCCTGGTTTCTTGCTTTTAGAGAATTTTAGCTCAACACTGGTGACTTTTACCTCAGTTAATTTGCAACCGTCTCGAATTAAAGCCACTACTTTGTCATTGGTAGCTTGGTTAGATTAATTGTTGTCACATGGCATGTCCTTGATTGCAACACGTTTTTTCCTGCTCCTCGAACAACAACATCTAATCACCAGAACCGTCAGATTTGAGCGCGTCTTCATATGATTTCTCAAGACCAGCCGTTTTGTCTTTCAACAACTCAATCTCTAGATTGTATTCATTATGAAGTTTATCAATTTGACATTTAACGGTCGTGGAAATCAGCACAGCAATCCAAGAGTATATCTTACCCTCTAAATCAGTTGCTAAAGAGTCCATTCTCTTTGTTAGCTTTTCATGCGATGAGTGGATATCATTAGAAATGTTTAAAAATAAAGCCTTTATTCCTGGTGGGACAAACATAGGATCAACATCTTGGTTGTTCACATTTTCCATGGGCGGCGCCATCTTGTATTTGTTATTATTGTCCACCATCACTTCTCGAAGCCGAGTAAATAATAAACAAACAAACACTAGAAAATTACTTGTTTTCGTGAGAGCGATCAAAATCTCAATTTAATCACTCACGCATGCGCATAACATAAAACACCTATAACGCTACGGAAATACATTGGTGTAGTATTTGTGGGCAGAACTAACAGTTACGTACACAGGTTTGTTACACAGTGTTTATCATATTTGTAGTCAAGCACAGAAAAAAAGACATGCACGAGCTTTGTTTTAGAAACTGGACAAGCAATAAACATTACTTCTAGAAACGTTCTTGGTCCGAGAAGTTATGGTGCCAACTGGCGATGATGACAGCCAATTGTACTATTCACATTTAGAAAAGGCGAATGTTGCTCAAATGAGCTTTTGTTTTAAAAACTGGACAAGCAATAAACATTACTTCTAGAAACGTTCTTGGCTGCCGAGAAGTTATGGTGCCAATTGGCGACGATGACAGCCAATGGTACTATACACATTTAGAAAATGTGTTTGGGGGCGAATGTTGCTCAAATGGGCTTTTGTTTTAGAAACTTGACAAGCAATAAACATTACTTCTAGAAACGTTCTTGGCAGCTGAGAAGTTATGGTGCCAATTGACGATGATGACATATATATATTTATACTATACATATTTAGAAAGTGTGTTTGGGAGCGAATGTTGCTCTAAAGGAGTGTGCCAATTGAATGGTAAATGACACAAGCAAATGTAGATTAACAAAGCTGACTCGCGTTAAGATCGTGAAAGTAGTCGGAATCTAACAAAAGAGAAGCCATGTATAAACTCAAAACTGACGATAGAAATGTCCTTGGTTTATACACACTGCGATCTGCAGATTTCTTTAACATGTCAAACAGCGTTTTGATGAAGCCATGAGAATATGTTAATTGCTGGGAGGAGGGGTTTAGGAGATATTTTACCATGGTAGTGTTAGAGACGGGGTTGATACGGAAGATATCGATGATTTATAAACGCTATCCAAGTTCGTGTAAGAGACTATGTTGTAGAGAAAGTGTTATATGATGATGCTGTTGGCGAGCGGGACATGTTTTTGGACATAATTATCAGAGAAGGAAAACAAAAAGAACTTCACTACGGACCAAATATAGTCGATGATACACTTGATAGTCCGAAGCAGTACTTAAAAGCGTTGATGCACTATTTTCAAACAAGGTTTAAATAGCTCTGAAAAACCTGAAATTATTATCAAAATGCCATGAAAAATAAAGGAGATATGACCTGTTGAAAATTTGCAAAGAAATATAAATGGAGGTGACCATCTTGGAACAAGGACGTCATCTGATAAAATGTCTGTTAAAGCAAAGAAAATCACTGAAAATAAAAACAAGTATACAATTTATACTGTTACATCTATATATCTATTTTTAATCAATTAGCAGCGATTTTCTTTGTGATGAAATCACTGAAAATTAAAAACAAGCATACAATTTATACATGTTACATCTGTATATTTATTTTTAATCAATAAGCAGTGACTTTCTTTGTCAATATGCAATATATGGTAAAAAGGCGCGATGACATCATTGCAAGATGGCCGCCTCCATTTATGTTCTTCGCAGATATTCAATAGGTCACATCTCCTTTATTTTTCATGAACTTTTTCTTTTAAAGATGATATGTATTTCAAAGAAAATACAGCTCCAAAAAGTAGTGAGTAGAGGACTATACTAAGAAATATAAATGGAGGTGACCATCTTGGAACAATAACGTCATCGCGCCTTGGCATATTGATAAAATGTCTTTTAAAGCAAAGAAAATCCCTGAAAATGAAAAATAAGCTTACAATTTATACATGTTACATCTTTGCAAAGAAAATCACTGAAAAAGTAAAATAAGCAAACCTTTTCTTTCAAAGAAGATATGTATTTCAAAGGAAATACAGCTCCAAAAAGTAGTGAGTAGAGGACTATACTTAAATGAGAAATGTAAATATAAAAAGGTAAACTGCGACGTCCAAAAAGATATAAGTATACTCGAACAGGACTTTATGAAGAAAGGAATAACACAATTGCATAATTGACAATACCTACAAAACAAATGTGGATTGTGTCGTTAGGATTCTCTGTGGCCAAAGCATTCCCAATTATTGCTGTGGACTTTTAACAGCTTTGACATTATACAATAGATATAAAAATCAAACAGGAAAAGTAGCATTCAAGGACGACAAATAAAATATCACAAACACAAAAGGGTTGATAATTGGGCAACCGCCTTGTAACGGTCAGTTGCAAAAAATGACGCTGGTCGTTTAAACCAGGTTCTAGGATGCCCAGTCCATAAACTTCATATGGACCGAAGCACCATACATTACTTATTATATTTTACCGAATCTGACCAACATATTAAATCAATACGTTTTATGATTTATTTTGACGTCGTTTTTGTGCACACGTCCGCTAATATAGCTATCGGACCGGGCGCCCGGTCAATATGCAACTTTATGGACCGGATGACGTCACATTAAACAAAGAGTGGAATATGCAAATGAGGTATAATATAGCCAGATATTGATAAATACATTTACCTGTGGATTAATTTACCTGTTCAAAGTTTTCTACGTCATCAAATAAAATCTTATTCTCGCTTTTCACAGATATTGCAATGCGTGAATTGTAAATATCTATTGTTGTGTATTGATTTCGATTTAAATAAACAAAAACATGTTTATGAAACAAAACATGCCCGGAGAACTTTAATGTTTCCTTTTTCTTGACAATACTTGCAAAATTGACTATCAATGATGTTTATTTTATGGAGAAATTGTCTGGTTGGAAGAATTCTATGGTTTAACCGTACTTGAAACCATTGTAATGTTGTATTTGTTGAGGATTTAAAGGGGGATATATATATATCATTCCATGTTTCTTCCTCTAAGTTATACATTTCATCCCATTTGGATTTTGTAGTTTGTTTGCTGGGGTTTTGGATAATAATATTATAAAGTTCCCTTGATCCATTTTTGTTCTTAATAAATGGAATGATATTAAAAGAAAGAATAGGGTTTTGTATTTTTTCCATTTGTTTTGTGAAGATATTTTTTCTAATGTAATCTTTACTTGCCGCAATAACTTCATTATATACCAGAGACTGTGCATTTACGTTATACAAGTTATTAAACATCAACGGAATAAAAGTTTCAATTTTCATCTATTAAATCATTAAGTTCATGAATACGCTTAGAATACCAAGATTTGTAAAATATTACATTACCTCCGACTAAAATATTAGGATAGATTATAAAATAGTGAAGTTGTTGAACAATTGTTATTATTTAGTTCTAACATATTTATGTAAGTTCTTAACAAATCCTTCCAAAACAGACTAGTCATCTTTTTATTAATAATTCTGCAAAAATTATCCCCAGGTTTATTAGATATTTTAAGTTTAAGGGTAACTATATGATGCCATTGCCCACCTTTAAACTTAAGTCTTCTAATCCAAGTTGCTTTAGATTGTGCTTTTAGAGTGAAAATAAAACACAATTCTTAAACGATACTATTATCTTCTGTTCATGCATAACTAGTCAGGAATACCACGTGCATGATTGAGATACAGTAACATTTCTAAGTACCCAGTCGTATGTGTTATAATTTATTTCCAAGAAAAAACATCGACTTGAAAGCTTTATAATTTGTTCATGATATCAGAGCAGACGATTTATTTAGTTTTGTGATTTTTTATTCTCCAGAAATACAACAATTTATCAATAATTACACAAAAGAAAGAATAGTGTTTGATTGTTTAATGTATTCTTTATCTGCGTTCATCGGGAAATAACTGCAATTGCCTCATCACGCAGCACATGTTAAGCTGTGTGATGACAATTGCAATTATTTTCCGATGAACGCAGATAAAAATATATTAAACCCCTATAATTGCAATTACTATCCTAAAAGTAAATATTTTCTTAATTTATTTAAACAAATTTTTAGAATAAATACGGGTTGCTGTTGTTTTTACGCACACTCTATGAATGGCGGATGAAAGTGGTTCTTCGTACAGTTCATTGGAAAATGAGCGCAGCTTAAATTGATCATGTGATCGTCCTTTAACCAATCACATTGTTTGTTTTATCTAAATGTTCGAGTGACTGCACTTATTGACATATGAAAGCCATATGTTAGGCAGTTTGACTAGTATATGTCATTCTTACTATTTGTACGTCACTCGATCAAATTTTGATCGTCATGACAGCCTCATTTCCAAGGAAGGTTTACGATCGTGAATCGTGAATTGAATAACATTCGCAACATCTCGTACACTGCTTCGCAGCTTTACTCGAATGTATATAGCCCAGTTCGGTAAATGGTTCGCTTCCCTTAAATGGGAAATACAGAGTTGTCATATTTTCAACTTCCTGTGAGCAAATTACATTTTATTATCTCAAAACCGAAGAGCTTGTAAAGACATATTTCCCAACGCTAACTGGTCTTTGAAAAAGCATGGAACGCTTGCTTATTTACTACTGGCACAGGACCGAATTTGGGTTAATTATCGAAATATTTCAAAAGTATTTCCTATCTTACCAGTCCTTCGGATGAGACTTGAAAACCGAGGTCTGCTCGCTAAAATGCTTAGTGCAATACAGCGAGGATAAATAAACGCTTATACACACATTACTACTGGCATGCTACATGACTGAACAGTTCAGGTATATAAGTTGAGGCCAGATTCAAGTTATTTCTTTGTTTAGTATTGCTATATTGAATATTATATAGGTTATAGCTAAAAAGTAATACAATGTACTTGACTCCAATGAAGTAAAATACAAGTTACTAATTTAACTGTACTAAATACAAAACTTTTCTGGTATTTTTTATTGTTTTTGTATTGAACAAAAATAAAACCAAAACGCAATTAATGAAAATCCTGCTTTATATGTTTACCTCATACAACAGCTTTATTGAGCGGGCCTCGTCATCTGATATTTAATTGAATAAAACAATTTTCTCATGTAATGTATGTCTAACAGTGATTTACAGTAAGGGTTGATACTATTGGGTATGCACATTATTACTCTTGGACATGCAGACACCGGGACTCTTTGATTGAGAAGCATCTATGTCAACTACGTGGCCATCAGGCCAGTCATAAATGGATTATTGAGTTGTATGTAGAACACTGTTGGGTGTATTGATAGGTCACGAGGATCTCCGTCAACTCTGTATTAAGTCATGTATAAGTAGGGACAAGCAGGGTCACATGAGGTTGGCGATATTGATAAGAATGAATCTGTAGATGGTTTACACTTTTGTATCTTCAAATGTACTTTTCGATCATTCCTTGCATAAAAAGGGAATTTGGTTGGAAAAAAAATGTATGACGAAAAAAATACTCTTGCTTTGTCTTTATCATACATGTAGAAACAACATACTCAAGTTTGTTGAATAAGAATTTAGAATCTACCATGAACAAACTGGCATATCTCTAATATTTATCCAGAAAAGACTTGTAACGAATGTAATCTCGTTAGTGTAGTATCTCGATAATATCTATTGTTCCTTTCCTTTTGCAGTTCTTCTTGTCTTCGTGGCCGAATGGTTAACGACGTTGCGTTGTAAACCTCTCGCCGCTGCGTGTTCGTATCCCACTGGGAGCTCGACTTGCAAGCGAGGAAGCGTCGATTCTTACGGATGGCGGGAGGTGTACACTACTGGTTCTACCCAGGAAAAGTCGGTGGTCTGCCTCCACCACAAAATATCGACCGTCATATATAACCTTGTATGTGTTGAAAATGACGTAGAACACCATACAAAACAAATCTTTCAAATTTTGAGCAAGACTGTTGAACGATGATAACAGCAATGGCCATCCTAAGGCATGTTTGTGTGTTGTTGTTTCTGCCATTTACAGATTTTCATTGCGACTGACCGTTCGAAGGCGGTAGCCTTAGTTTCAACCCTTTTATGTTTGTGATGTCATATCTTGCATTTTATTCATTTTGTAGTTGTTGTTTGTTTCTGTGTGTGTTTGTGGATGACTGTCGTCGTTGAATGCTACATTTCCTGTTTGTTTCTGTGTGTGTTTATGGTTGACTGTCGTCCTTGAATGCTACATTTCCTGTTTTTGTTTGTTTCTGTGTGTGTTTATGGTTGACTGTCGTCCTTGAATGCTACATTTCCTGTTGTTGTTTGTTTCTGTGTGTGTTTATGTTGACTGTCGTCCTTGAATGCTACATTTCCTGTTGTTTGTTTCTCTGTGTGTTTATGTTGACTGTCGTCGTTGAATGCTACATTTCCTGTTGTTGTTTGTTTCTGTGTGTGTTTGTGTTTGACTGTCGTCCATGAATGCTATATTTCCTGTTGTTATTTGTTTCTGTATGT
The DNA here is from genome assembly GCA_037043455.1 of Cyrtodaria siliqua. Classification (NCBI taxonomy): domain Eukaryota; kingdom Metazoa; phylum Mollusca; class Bivalvia; order Adapedonta; family Hiatellidae; genus Cyrtodaria; species Cyrtodaria siliqua. The sequence continues at coordinate 134,714 of JAWPHD010005581.1, read as the reverse complement.
GTTTATGGTTGACTGTCGTCCTTGAATGCTACATTTCCTGTTGTTGTTTGTTTCTGTGTGTATTTATGGTTGACCTTTGTCCTTCCTGTTGTTGTTTGTTTCTGTGTGTTTATGGTTGACTGTCGTCCTTGAATGCTACATTTCCTGTTCGGCTTTTATACCTACTTTTAAAAATACTTAACTCATATGTTTTTTTTGTATTACATATCACTGTGCTATTGCGTCGTTCACATGACGTCGGAACTGACCCGCTGCTCAGACATAAGGGTTAGGTTATTCATAGCAACATATATGCTTACAATTTTCTTACGGTGGAGGATCTCCCTAGCAATTTCGCCGCAGATTATATACACCATTCGCATCCCTTGGAAGCAAATCCTCGTTTCGTCCAAAGGCTGTTTCTAAACATTACATTTTATTTTTTCATTTACTTTGAGCTATAGCTTCACAACATATTTAATATGCTATTTGCTAACAGCAGCAGTATCATAACCAATAGTCGCAACACTAGTAGCAACAACAATGTTTAGTGGCAGAAGTAGATGGAATAGCAGCAGAAAATGCAACAACATAAGACGTAAAACAAAACAGTTGCATTAGCACTAGATAGCCCGTTTGTGGCATCCACAAGACGATTTTGAATAGTAAGCCAATATATATCAAATACATATCTTAAAAGAATATCAAAGAATTAAAGAATAATCGTTATCAATATGCCCGACCTGAATTCAGGACTGATTATACGAGCAAGCACGTAACTAATCATCTAAAAGGTGATTGGAAACCAGGAGTTCTTTGCAGTGATCATTTACTATTTTACATTAAACCCTGGCAATTATGAATGTTTGTTTCATCGACATCACACGCGTGAGGCCAGTCAACTGAACACCGTTTTCAATTAAATCTTAAGTTAATTTGTAAATCTTTGAGTGTGTCCTTGGAAACGGAACAACATTTCATTCGACAATAATTAACCGCCACAAGTATATACTCGTAACTACATGTTAAGTGGTGTATCTGCCGTTAAATAATTAAGTGGATACATTCCTCATTTTTGCTTGAAATATACTGTACGTACAGGTCCGCCGCAATCTTCAAAACATTTCAAATTGTTATGTCTATGTTTTCCAGACCACGCTACTCAAGTAATGATCCTTTTATTATATACCTCCTACACATGAGAGGCGGAGCCTCGAGTGTGATCCTTGATCTGGCATTTATCTACGTAAGGTGATAAAAACTTCCAGACCACGCTACTCTAGTAATGATCCTTTTATTATATACCTCCTACACATGATTACAAATTAGAAATATTTACATTTCTGTTGCATACGTATGCAATAAAGAAGATTAATAAATGTTTCAAGGCTTATTTTCAATAAAGCCTAGAAGGAAAATGAGCGTATCTTAATATATTTGGGAGTGTAGCTACAGCTTACAAGTTAAAGTTCATTGGATTGACGATCTTGTTTTGTTTGTGTGACGTAACGTCGTCTTGACGTTCTCGTGCAAATTGGTGTAAATGCGTGCATTTTTAGGAATTTCACTGTTCTATTTTAAATAGGATAGTGATACGGAATCTATTTTTAGTAGCATACTGAAACGGATTCAGAAAACCTCTATAGGTGTTACATGTTTGTATTCCGCTTAAAATGGTTAAGTATCGGTATTTGTCTTAAAAAAGGTGCTCGATGCAATAAATCAGTTATTGGGTTTGTTATTGACCCCCTACAGACATATGTGGGGTCAGTCTGATATATTTATCATTTAGATATGCACTTTTCTGCCTAATAAAGGGGTGACCTATTAAATTTTGCTTTACTAGGCAATGACCAATAGAGCAAATCAATGCGGAATCCCTCGTCGTTTATTGTACGTAACGTTATCTGACGTAATGCACGTTACGTTGCCTGACGTCATAAAGCAAACACGATGAAAAAAAAGGAAGTATCACGGGGTAATATGTATCCCGTGGTTGTTATTTATACACGTTTAATGAAAATGCTGTTGGACGTTTTACTTAGGTTGACTGAACTATAATAGTGTTGAGAGACGCCATTTGCATAAATTTTAAAGGTTTGTCACCACTAATTACATGTAAACCTCCGAGGTTATAAACCTCCGAGGTGTAGTCGAATGTATTTCGTATAATAAAAAGTAATCGCTCCTTTTTTGATGAAAATGGGCATTATAAATAGGGGGAAACTGTCCATTTCTGTTCGATTTTGTGGTTGTATGTATAAGAAGAGTATTAATAGTTTTTACTGGATCACTGATGAACATTTTCGAAAGTACGACTCTTTGCTTACACTTTGTGAGCAACCATCAATGTAAACAAACAATAATTTTCTTACATGTCTTGTGACCCCACCTTTTCTGTTCAAGTGGATATGAAAATTACCTATGGTGTTTACTACGGGTGAGGGTATACCTTTGGAGTTATCATGTGGAAACCTTATGTGCATTTTAGGTCCTGGACCTTTTGACTTCCTATCCCTAAAAGCAATAGTGTTCCTTTCCTTACCAAAGGCAATTTGCCTATAAAGATTTATGGGTGTAGGTTTTATACTCCCGGAGTTATCACTTGGAATATGTATACTCCTATGAGGTTATTGTGACCTTGACATTTGACCTAGTGAGCCCAAAATCAACCGAGTTCCTCCTCAGACCAAGGGCATTGTATCTATGACGTTTTAAGATGAGTGTCGAGTTTTTGAAGATATCACGTGGAATAAATACAGCCACATGAGGTCATAGCGACCTTCACCTTTGACCTTCTGACCCCAAAAACAACAGGGTTCCTCTTCTCACCAAGGGATATGTACCTAAGAAGTTTCATTAGTATTATGGTTTCAGTTTTCGCTTGGAATGCATATTTCCATACAAGGTCATGGTAACCTTGACAAGTATTCCTACTCTCACCTAGGGAAATGTACATGAAGTTTCATGATGGTGGGTGTTTTGCTTTTGAAATCATGGTGCATAATGCATATTTCCATATAGGCACGGTGACCTTGCCCTTCGACCATCTGACCCAAAAAAGCAATGAGGTTCCTCCAATCGCAATGTACCTGTTTGGGTGTTATAGTTTCAAAATTATCGTCAGGAATGATACTTGTTTATGGACAGATGACCGCATACCATAATAAGCGTGCAAGTGCAAGAGAGACAACTAGCATCAGTGTTTTTTCAAACGGAAGGATAGCCATTTCTACTGAGACATTCTGAATGCGTGGGCAGTACCTCCTCCTTGAAAAGTTAAATTGATTCTAAAATAGACAATATTTTTTAAACAGAAAGTATCAATTGAATGTATATGTCATCATAACTTCTAACAGGAACCTATTTTTCTTAACTCCCAGTTTCTTTCCGCAAGTCTGAAATAGTTTTGACTAACTGGGGAAAAAATGAAAACCAAAAGCAGAGTTTTACTATATAAAAAGACTTATTTCAAAACATATTTTTTATAAAAAAATCCATAGAATTTCATGTCAATATTACCGTCAAAGTTGCATTAAATCGCCCGGTGTAAAATGAAACTAGTGATTAATAAAAACGTAAGCTTTGGGCTTTGGTATGTGAACTTTTTAACTCTTGTGTTAACATAAACACTACTTGTGCTATAAATAAACCGTTTGGAACGGAACTGCTTAGCGTTAGCGCAATGTATAGGGGATGCAGCGTAAAATTACACGGAGGTATTAAAAATAATTAGCTGGCATAGTTTGTAAAGTTTAATTTTATTCATGTGTTTTATAATATAGCAAACTTGTTCTATTCAATTGATTTTATAGCAAATTCTCTAGGTTGTAACGTGTCCGAATACTTCCTCAACTGTTTCATTTTGTTTTAACAAGCATACTCCGCCTTTTAGCAGTGATTCAAGTCATTGCTTTTAGTGCAGATATGCAAAATGTGATTAAAAAATCAAAAGTGTATAGCAAATGACAACTTTGCGTATGTTTAGTTGTTATGACATAACACGATATGTGAAGAAATATATTAAATATTATTTGCTAAAGAAACCTGAAAAAAACAAAACAAGAAGTATTGCTATACAATATAATGTTCCCTACCGGTCATTTTTGTTAATTTGTTTTGTGGAGGATAATTGATTGTCTCCATGGAAAATTGATTGTCTCCATGCACATGTAAATGCATAATGTAACGTAACAGCAATGTTAAGCGTTACCGCATTAGGTAGCGTGTTAAATTTAGAAGCGTAAAATGACCAATTAACTTTCTGAATCAAAGTCCTGAAAGTACTGGTAACGAATTCTCTAGCATGTATTAATTGTTTACGAAAATTATTCTGCTGTCCGAAGAAAATGGAAGCATGATGTCTGGACAGGTTTTTGTGTTGGGTGCTTATATGTTGGATAAGTTGCCTACAAAATTAAAATATTAGCTAATACACCATTACTGCAGGTTTGTCAACATACACCCTGTACTATTGCATATATACTGTGTAAAAATAAAAAATAAAAATTGTAAATCATGCACAGTGTCTGAGTAAATGTGGGAGACAATGTCCATGATTTACGATTCACTCTCTTCTTATATATTATATATATAGTCAATAATGCAGCGTGTATCATGGCTGAACACAAAAACCCGAGGTCAATAGATTTAAGTTTGTTGATAAACAGCTGGGTACCAAAACAAATGAACATGTGCATACACTGTACATGTAATGGTTCTATGGAGAAAAGGAACTGACCACTTTTTCAAAAAGATATTGTTAATTTCAGTGTTTTTGTGTGTTTTTCACAACCGACAAAATTTACAATGTGCAAGCAAATAAAGTTACATGTAATTTTCTACCTGCTTGGATTCGAACCAAGGTCTCATACCAATAAATGATATGGGTGTTTCCACTACATCACGGGAAGTTTGAGGATGCAGCTTGAATTGGTACACTGTAAATCTTTTAATATAATGGGTATTACGATGTTACCGTTGAAAACACAGTATCGTTGATATATATATCAAGTAATATATCTGACTGACTCCACATATTTCTGTATGGTCAGTCAGATATATAGAGAATATTATGTCAGTGCCTTTTACTATCAAGTTTATTAGGCGAGGCTTAGAAAACGAAGAATGGCGAGGCTCTGCCGAGCTATTCTTCGTTTTCGTGCCGAGCCTAATAAACTTGATAGTAAAAGGCGCTGACATAATATTCTATTTATCATGTAGATTATCCACATTTTTTGTATGAATTACTATTATTACCTATTTCTCAGAATGTTATGCTTATCAAGGACGCGGCCATGTTGTTGTTTTTAGTTTGTTTTATGACGTCAGGCAACGTTACGTGCATTACGTCAGATAACGTTACGTACAATAAACGACGAGGGATTCCGCATTGATTTGCTCTATTGGTCATTGCCTATTAAAGCAAAATTTAATAGGTCACCCCTTTATTAGGCAGAAAAGTGCATATCTGCATGATAAATATATCTGACTGACCCCACATATGTCTGTAGGGGGTCAGTAACAAACCCAATAACTGATTTATTGCATCGAGCACCTTTTTTAAGACAAACACCGATACTTAACCATTTTAAGTGGAATACAAACCTGTAACACCTATAGAGGTTTTCTGAATCCGTTTCAGTATGCTACTAAAAATAGATTCCGTAACACTATCCATCCTACTTAAAATAGAACAGTAAAATTCCTAAAAATGCACGCATTTACACCAATTTGCGCACGAGAACGTCAAGACGACGTTACGGTCTCACACCTCTAGTATCTCCCCTGAAAGCTCACGGACCTAGAGACAAAAGGAAAACAGAAAATAATTCTATTTTTTCTCAATTTTAGGCAATTTTTAATTTGAAAAATAGGTTTTTCTTTGCTTTAGCTTACATCTGCAGTGTAAAAGACAGATGACACAGAAAATTTCATGTTGATATGAGGTTTCATTCAAATTTCAGAATTGTTTAACCGAAGCACCACATATTCAGCTAGATAGTGTATGAATTTCGTATTTTTCATAGCGAGAAAAAAAAAACCTGGCTAACTTATGTATTTTATTGTTTTAAATTACTGGTCTTGGCTATACTGAAGATATTAAACCAACAACAATGTCTGCTGCCCTGCTTTGAAGCTCAGATGTTGGAAAAGGCTGTACAGTAACCCTATGGGAAAATTAATTGTGGTGTGAGACCTGAAGAGTAGCTAATTTTTCATCATAGTCACACAGACGTCTTTTTTTTAAACCCGTTATACACCTTGATTCAATTGATTTGTGTGTTAGTTTCAAAGTAATGATTTGTCAGACAATTTCAACTGGTTGTTGGTACAGATGAAGAATGTGTTTGGCACATATTGTGTCCAGTATATGCCCATATCAGGTATTTGATATAAATCTCATAATAACATTTTCGAGCAATTTGTGTGCATGTATGTATACTTTTTTGACAGCTGTGTAATCATGACAACTCATGTGATAAATAAAAACATGATGTTTTCTGGTGTATACATGTGCATTGTGTCAGAAGCCACATGTGTCTGTAAGGAAATATCACAGAGACAGCAGATATCTAATTTGATATATCTGATATCTCCTATATTGTTGATGTCTCAAATTTAAAGTTGTCAACAACTCATCTTTGTATGCCATACTGGACAGTGATCACATAAGTGATTGTTGTTGCTGCTGCTGTTGTTGTTGTTGTTGTTGTATCTTCCAACTATCAAGTTTCTGTTGGTGTTCTCCATATTTATTACAGAGACAAATAATGTTGCTGTTCTGTTTAGGGTGGAATTTCTCATTATTGTATTTCTGTTATCTAGTCGAAATAGGTGCAGTTCTTGATTTTTTTATTTTTTTACCGAAACAGTTACAGTTACAGCTTCAATTATTTTTATTCTATATGGGGTATTTATGTATTGTGTTGCATTTCCTAAAAGCAGGTGACACGGATCATGTTTGGGGAAATGTTCATGCAGATTGAGACAAAAATGGCAGATATATTACAGAAATACTACATTTGGTGGCATTTCTTGTGTATTTTTATGTTAAAGGCACAATACCGCCAAAATTCAAGTTATACTCAGACTTTCATATTTTTTCATATACTCAGACCTAAGCTTATTTGGGGGTTAATTTGACATGTAGAATCTAAATGCATAGCTATTGACTGGTATACTTTAGACTTTTATCTTGTTACCATGGATACAGAAAGAAATGATATTTTTCCTATTCAAATTTCAGCAGTTGATCATTGAATACATATGTTTAATACCATGATATGAACTAATATTATTTTAATCATAATTATAAGATAGCAGATGACAAAAGGGGATTGTGGTAAAAATCTCATGAAGATTGAGGCACGAATGGTGTAGTTATCACACAAATGCTACATATTATGAAAACATGTTTTGGACTTTTATTTCACAGCGGGAACTTGTCGAATCCACGCGTTACTCTCAATCACATAATCCTGAATTATTTCACTTGTAAATGTGATAGAAGCATGCTTATGGTCTTATTTTATAGGTACTGCACATAGCTACTAAATGTTATGTTATGGACGATGTTGCTAAAAATATTAAATCTCTTCAGGTCTCACACCTCTATTACCTCCCCTGAAAGCTCACGGACCTAGAGACAAGAGGAAAACAGAAAACAATTCTATTTTTTCTCAATTTTAGGCAATTTTTAATTTGAAAAATAGGTTTTTCTTTGCTTTAGCTTACATCTACAGTGTAAAAGACAGATGACACAGAAAATCCCATGTTGATATGAGGTTTCATTCAAATTTCAGAATTGTTTAACCGAAGCACCACATATTCAGCTAGATAGTGTATGAATTTTGTATTTTTCATAGGGTTCACAAAACATGAGCGAGAAAAAAAAAAACCTGGCTAACTTATGTTTTTTATTGTTTTAAATTACTGGTCTTGGCTATACTGAAGATATTAAACCAACAACAATGTCTGCTGCCCTGCTTTGAAGCTCAGATGTTGGAAAAGGCTGTATAGTAACCCTATGGAGAAATTAATTGTGGTGTGAGACCTTACATCAAACAAACTAAACAAGTACGTCACACCAATGAACTTTAACTTGTAAGCTGTAGCTACACTCCCAAATATATTAAGATACGCCCATTTTCCTTCTAGGCTTTATTGAAAATAAGCCTTGAAACATTTATTAATCTTCTTTATTGCATACGTATGCAACAGAAATGTAAATATTTCTAATTTGTGATCATGTGTAGGAGGTATATAATAAAAGGATCACTACTAGAGTAGCGTGGTCTGAAACTTTGTATCACCTTTCGTAGATAAATGCCAGATCAAGGATCACACTCGAGGCTCCGCCTCTCATGTGTAGGAGGTATATAATACAAGGATCATTACTAGAGTAGAGTAGTCTGGAAAACATAGAAATAACAATTTGAAATGTTTTGAAGATTGCGGCGGAGCTTTACGTACAGTATATTTCAAGCAAAAATGAGGAATGTATCCACTTAATTATTTAGCGGCAGATACAACACTTAACATGTAGTTACGAGTATATACTTGTGGCGGTTCATTATTGTCGAATGAAATGTTGTTCCGTTTCCAAGGGCACAATCAAAGTTTTACAAATTAACTTAAGACTTAATTGAAAACGGTGTTCAGTTGACTGGCCTCACGCGTGTGATGTCGATGAAACAAACATTCATAATTGCCGGGGTTTAATGTAAAATAGTAAATGATAATTGCAAAGAACTCCTGGTTTCCAATCACCTTTTAGATGATTAGTTACGTGCTTGCTCGTATAATCAGTCCTGAATTCAGGTCGGGCATATTGATAACGATTATTCTTTAATTCTTTGAGATTGTTTTAAGATATGTAGTTGATATATATTGACTTACTATTCAAAATCGTCTTGTGGATGTCACAAACGGGCTATCTAGTGCTAATGCAACTGTTTTGTTTTACGTCTTATGTTGTTGCATTTTCTGCTGCTATTCTATCTACTTCTGCCACTAAACATTGTTGTTGCTACTAGTGTTGCAATTCTTGGTTATGATACTGCTGCTGTTAGCATATAGCATATTAAATATGTTGTGAAGCTATAGCTCAAAGTAAATATAAAAAAAATAATAATGTTTAGAAACAACCTTTGGACGAAACGAGGATTTGCTTCCAAGGGATGCAAATATGGTGTAGTATTTGCGGCGAAATTGCTAGGGAGATCCTCCACCCTAAGAAAATTGTAAACCTATATGTTGCTATGAATAACCTAACCCTTATGTCTGAGTAGCGGATGTACCACAGGGTCAGTTCCGACGTCATGTGAACGACGCAATAGCACAGTAATATGTAATACAAAAAAAACATATGAGTTAATTTTATTTAAAAGTAGATATAAAAGCCGAACAGGAAATGTAGCATTCAAGGACGACAGTCAACCATAAACACACACAGAAACAAACAACAACAGGAAATGTAGCATTCAAGGACGACAGTCACCCATAAATAAACACAGAAAAAAAACACAAGAGGACATGTAGCATTCAAGGACGACAGTCAACCATAAACACACACAGAAACAAACAACAACAGGAAATGTAGCATTCAAGGACGACAGTCAACCATAAACGCACACAGAAACAAACAACAACAGGAAATGTAGCATTCAAGGACGACAGTCCACCATAAACACACAGAGAAACAAAAAACAACAGGAAATGTAGCATTCAAGCACGACAGTCAACCATAAACACACACAGAAACAAATAACAACAGGAAATGTAGCATTCAAGGACGACAGTCAACCATAAACGCACCCAGAAACAAACAACAACAGGAAATGTAGCATTCAAGGACGACTGTCCACCATAAACACACAGAGAAACAAACAACAACAGGAAATGTAGCATTCAAGCACGACAGTCAACCATTAACACACACAGAAACAAACAACAACAGGAAATGTAGCATTCAAGGACGACAGTCAACCATAAACACACACAGAAACAAACAGGAAATGTAGCATTCAACGACGACAGTCAACCACAAACACACACAGAAACAAACAACAACTACAAAATGAATAAAATGCAAGATATGACATCACAAATATAAAAGTGTTGAAACTAGGGCTACCGCCTTAGAACGGTCAGTCGCAATGAAAATCTGTAAATGGCAAAAACAACAACACACAAACAACCCTTAGGCTGGCCATTGTTGTTATCATCGTTCAACAGTCTTGCTCAAAATTTGAAAGATTTGTTTTGTATTGTGTTTTACGTCATTTTCCATACACATAAGGTTATATATGACGGTCGATTCCTGGGTAGAACCAGTAGTGTACACCTCCCGCCATCCGTAAGAATCGACACTTCCTCGCTTGCAAGTCGAGCTCCCAGTGGGATTCGAACACGCAGCGGCGAGAGGTTTACAACGCAACGTCGTTAACCATTCGGCCACGAAGACAAGAAGAACTGCAAAAGGACAGGAACAATAGATATTATCGAGATACTACACTAACGAGATTACATTCGTTACAAGTCTTTTCTGGATAAATGTTAGAGATATGCCAGTTTGTTCATGGTAGAATCACCTATGCTAAATTCTTATTCAACAAACTTGAGTATTTTGTTTCTACATGTATGATAAAGACAAAGCAAGAATATTTTTTTCGTCATATATTTTTTTCTCAACCAAATTCCCTTTTTATTCAAGGAATGATCTAAAAGTACATTTGAAGATACAAACGTGTAAACCATCTACAGATTCATTCTTATCTATATCGCCAACCTCATGTGACCCTGCTTGTCCCTACTTATAAATGACTTAATACAGAGTTGAAGGAGATCCTCGTGACCTATCAATACACCCAACATGTGTTCTACATACAACTCAATAATCCATTTATGACTGGCCTGATGGTCACGTAGTTGTCATAGATGCCTCTAAATCAAAAAGTTCCGGTGGACCACAATCCGGGTTTTTCAAACGCACTCCCTCATTGCATTATTTGGGCAAGGATTTGTGAAAGTATGCTACCTTCGCAGCGCATGTCAATGTCCGGTCGGTCCCGCGTGCTTGGACATCCATGTCATGTGCACGTAAATATCTCTATTTATCAACGCAATCGTGATAACTCGGCCAATCATGTCATTCTTCGGGATCCCGCCTCGTGTGTATATCAACGCTTCGGTATTTTCAAAATCTTGACATTCTGTTAGCCGGAAGGCAACGGCACAGAAAATAGTGCACTGTTGCTAAGCTGTTGCTATATAAACATTATGACCGTTAGCAACTCGTGCTGATGTATGATTTGCGCTGTATGTTTGTTATTTACAATACATATGAATATTTGTATCACCACTTTCATGTTAATAATCTATAGATGGAACAATCGGATAAATGATATTGCAAAATGTGGAAGATAACTTTCATTTTCAATGCAAATTCGTTTTGGCGGAAATCTGACGCAAGTCACGCTAGTATGGACGTACCAATAGCCCAGTTCGGTAATTACTTAAAAGGATCATGTCCATTTAAAATCTCTTCAGCGTTTAGCACACTTTGCTCACAGGAATTTGGATATTACAACTCTGCATGTGCAAGAGTAATAATTTACATAATAGTAAGAACCATTACTGTTAATCAAGGTTAGACATGCATTTCATGAGCAAATTGTGTTATTCAATTAAATATCAGATGACGAGGCCCACTCAATAAAGCATTTCTATGATGTAAACATATAAAGCAGGTTTTTCATTAATTGTGTTTTGGTTTTATTTTTGTTCAAAAACAATTAAGAATTACCAGAAAAGTTTTGTATTTAGAACAGCTAAATTATTAACTTATATTTTTCTTCATTGGAGTCAAGTACATTGTATTACTTTTTAGCTATAACCTAGATAATATTCAATGTAGCAATGATAAACAAAAAAAATAACTTTAATCTGGCCTCATCTTATATACCATGTTAGTCCAGCAACCCTCCTTCGGTAATCGGTTTGCAATTTATTTTTCAGGTCAACCTAGTTGACCAAGTAGACTGGTACCCGGTATGCAGTATAGTCTACTGTTCCCCGAATTCACACTCATGATTGCAGGGTTAGTAGCATGTCAGCAGTAAATAAGCAAGCGTTCCATGCTTTTATCTCAATCATGCACGTGATATTTCTGACTAGTTATGCACGAACAAAAGATAATAGTGTCGTTTAAGAATTGTGTTTTATTTTTACTCTAAAGGCAGAATCAGGTGAGGTGATATATGGACTTAAAGCATTTTGGATAAGAAGACTTATGTTTAAAGGTGGACAATGACATCATATAGTTACCCATATTATACACTTAAAATACCTATTAAACCCGGGGATAAGTTTTGCAGAATTTAATAATAAAAAATATGACTAATCTGTTTTGGATGTGTTAAAAGCTTACATTAATATTTTAGAACTAAATAAGGGCACTATTTTATAATCCATCCTAATATTTTAATCGGAGGTGCAAACCTTCGTATTCTAAAGGTATTCATCAACTTAATGATTTAATAGATGAGAGTGGAAACGTTTATTCTGTTGAGAAATTCAATAAATTGTATAACTTTAATGCACATTCTCTGGTATACAATGAAGTTATTGCGGCAATTAAAGCTTACATTAGAAAATATATCTCCACAAAACAAATGGAAAAAATACAAAACCCAATTCTTCCCTTTAATATCATTATTAAGAACAAAAATGGATCAAGGGACCTTTATAATATTATTAACCAAAATCCTAGCAAACCAACTTCAAAATCCAAATAAGATGACATTTATAACTTAGAGGAAGAAACATGGAATGATATATACATATACCCCTTTAAATCCTCAGCAAATACAGCATTACAAAGGTTTCAAGTACGAATAGTTACATCGCTATTGCATTCACTATGATGAATCTTATTTGAAACGCTGCATTTCATTTTCCGATGAATAACATTACCTTTGGAATACCTTATGATATGCCCTTTAACGGGTTTCATTGGATGATCGATTCTTAATATTAAGTTGAAAACTCCAGCAATAACATATATTTACATTTTACAGAAGAATCATTTATATTTAATATTAGTAACACATTAACACCAGCTGAGTTGTGCATACTACTTGAAATGAAGCAATAAATTTTCGAAACCAAACATTTACAAGGTAAACTGTCTATACAGGTCTTTGAAAACGGGATAAGAAAAATCGTTTAGAATTTTGGAATGTATAGCAACAAAACACTATGTACTCGAATCACTTGGGGAAAAAATGGTACAGACATAAGACTCTTTTCATTTAGCTTTTATTGTATAAACATCAGAGACTTCACCCTTCCATTTTGTGTTTTCTGTAATATGTATATTGTTAACACTGAGTGAGATGTGAACTGTGACCATGTGGGGAGAACATAAACAACATAACTTTTTTTCTTCTTTTTTATTATGTAATTATTTATTTGTTTGTATCTTTTCCCCTAAAAACACTACTCTTCTAAACAATGACTTTTCTATTTAACAAATAGAGAATAAAACACAACACAAACAAGCTAAATCTTTAAAATACAACCTTACATACTGAATACAAATACATGTAATAGACTTCTATTATGTATATCACTTATGTATTGTATATTATTGTTGTGTTTGTTTGTAAGGACTGCGATGGGATGGCCCACAACATGCCAAATTACGAGGATAATAAATTGGTAGCTACTGGTGACTGAAAAAAATGAAGATTTGTGTCTTATTTTCACTCTTAAAGCACAATCAGGTGAGGTGAATGTATGCTCAATTCATGGTCTCATTGTTAAAACAAATTCGGACTTTCATGGAAAGTTTTTGTTTCACTGCACAATATTATTTGCCTGAGCTCAAACGAAATTTAGATGACGGTTATATTGAATATGAAGAAGAAAGGCTTTAAAAATAAATAAAAAGAAGCCCGCATAGCGACCGTATACATTTCATGTATAAGCACTTTCACTGGACAAAGAATATACGCCTGCAAACATTACCTGTCTTTTATCTTTATTATATATGACTGTGCATGTGGCAGTGCAAATGTAGTGCCTGGAGTCTAATATTTACTTTTTGCCCGCACTGTCTGACATCGATCCTAGTAAGAACTAAATCAGAATCGATTATGTCTCTCTGATAGACTATATTATTACCCAAAAAAAAAGTATGATAATGGACCTTTGGAAACGGCCGAGCACGACACATACGAAATATTGCAGTCTCGGTTTGATTGAGACTGTTCATTCAATTATGCTTGATGTTTCGTCTTATTTGACATTGATCGTGCAGTTTCTAAGCATGCAGTTTGATTGTCAAGACAACACTGATCACTGTCATATCTTCTTTAGTTAAAGTCCGTATTCCGCTATCGACAGACACATTACACCGGTTCTAAACCTACTGACAACGAAGTATATAATTATTTAACTTACATATTTTGAGAATTCAAACTCTATAGACACAATATTTACGGCTTTAACCAGCCAGGCCAAACCCCAAAACTATCGGAAATCCACATTTATTTCGTTGGAATTGTCAATTATGCAAGTGTGTTATTCATTTCTTCATCAAGTCCTGTTCGAGTATACTTAGATATTTTTGAAAGTGGTTTAAAGAAACACTTAACTAAACAATTGTATCACCTAACACAGAGTTTGGACGTCGCAGTTTGCCTTTTTATATTTTATATTTCCATTTCTCTATTAAGTATTGTCCTCTACTCACTACCTTTTGGAGCTGTTTTGTTTGAATACATATCTTCTTTGAAATACATATCATTTTCCAACACGATTTATTTTAAAAGGGTTCTGAAAAACTTGAAAAAAGATGAAAGAATTATCAAAATTGCGATAATTATTTCAGCTTTTTTTTCAAATTTTTCAGAGCCCTTTAAACTAAACCTTGTTTGAAAATAGTGCATCAACCCCTTTAAGTACTGCTTCGGATTATCAAGTGTATCATCGACTATATGTGGTCCTTAGTGAAATTCTGCCTTCTTTTTGTTTTTCTTCTCTGATAATTTTGTCCAAAAAAAATGTCCTGTTCGCCATCGCCAACAGCATCATCATATAACACTTTCTCTTCAATCTTGTCTCTGACACTATCTTGAATAGCGTTCTCATTGTCAGTATATAAATCATCAATATTTTCCGTATCAACCCCCGTCTCTAACACTACCACGGTAAAATGTCTCCTGAACTGTTAAAACAGCACTATCTAAACCCCTCCTCCCTGCAATTAACATATTCTCATAGCTTCATCAAAACCCTGTTTGACATGTTAACAGAACTCTGGAGATTGCAGTGTGTATAAACCAAGGTCATGTCAACAAGCATTTCTATCGTCAGTTTTGAGTTTAGACATGGCTTCTCTTTTGTTAGGTTCCGACTTCTTTCACGATCTTAACGCGAGCCATCTTTGTTAATCTACAATTGAAAGGATCGTCATCATCTGAGCTCATCGGTATATTACAACAGTCCTTGTGTATCCATTTGTTGCACCTGTCACACTGTACCACACATTACCAGTCCAAAGTGGCTGGTCTTCTTTCCATGGCGTGTAGCAACCCATGCATTGAACCTCATCATCGTCATCTCCAAATGTAGCACCCGATGTACTTGGTTGAAATGAACATGATTTGAATTTCACTGGCTGTTTGGTTTTGCTTTTCGAAGTTAGATTTTTTGCCATTTTACTTTTGCCTTGAGAACTACTCTTACTTAACTGTTTCTAATACTTGGCCTTAGCGTTCCTTTCTTTATTAGCAAATGACCTGATTTCATCCAACTCTTTCAGTGCCATTTTTTTAAGAGCACTTCTTGATGTAAGGTTGTCAGGTAACTCATCAAGGACATATTTCCGTTTTGGTTTGGTTGATTCCTGTGCGCTAGGAAATGCAAGTTTCTTTTTCATAACTGGAGATATCATGGAGCAGGATGATGTTTCGTTTTGGTGTTCCATATCTTCATATAAACGCGTCCTGGTGGAAGTGTCAGACTCCACAGAACTGGCTACTGAAGCAAGAAGGTCCAGTCCACCTGAAACAGTTGAAGCCGAAGGAGCTGCACTAGTATCTTCATAAGGAACACAAGGTGATGATGCACAGGTAGCCATTGAAGGTGTATTGTTAACTATTGGTGTATGACTGCTGCTGAGGCAGATTCTGCAACTGTAGTAGTGTGACTTAATTTAAGAACTCTTCTGCGATAAGGACTATCACAACCTGACTTTTATGGTGACGTGATTTACAAACTTCGTAAGATCCTTAGTCATGATCACTGGCATACTGTCTTTGTTAAACGTGTTAAAAGGTTTATCAAAAGAGGTTATGACCCTATCATTTATTTTGCAACGCACTGCATGCTTGGTGGTGGACCAATTTACAGTTCCTAACTATGCTTTCCTCTTTAATTGTGCGAAGACCCGACAGGCTGTGGACCCTATGAGGACGTCTACCTAAAGCCCAAAAGGATGCATAAGAATGTTGTCTGCAATCTTGTCTTGTCGTGCCCTCAATGGTTTGTTCTCTTATTGCTCTGCTTCTGCTAAGTCATTGAATACCTTCTTTGTGGCTTTCTATGCTATTGTGTTTTTTTGTATTTATTGCCTACTAATGCTGCCTTGTTGGTTAGAGAATAGTTCGTGGCAGGGATTTCTTTATTTACACTGTCCCGTTTTATTGGAATGACAGTAGGGTAAGTGTGAGGTTTGGTGCACCCTAGAACCTGGTTTAAACCCCCAGCGGCATTTTTTGCCACTTACCGTTCAAAGGCGGTAGCCCTATTGTCAACCCTTTTTGTGTGTGTAATGTCTTATTTTGCATTTTATTCATTTTTATACATAGTTGTTCTTTATTTCTGTGTGTTTGTGGTTGACTCGAGTGCTACTTTTTATATCTATATTTGATGTATAATCAGTAGTTAAGTTTTTACTTCTTATGTACAATTTTTTATACACATCGAAGCAGGGTGACTGTCCTTCTACATCATAACATACTTTAATTGGTTTTTGATATTTTTGTCTGACAGGGGTAGCTAGGACACTCTCAAGTGCCGTCACAGCCCCAGAAGCATCTTGTGTCTCTTTTGACTTTTCAGACTGTTCCATTTGTGTTACACACCTTTCAGATTCTTTAACGTCATTGAATGTAAGTCCAGGTTTCAGTTATTTTGATGTTATAACTTTGGGTAGATTCCGGAGGATTTTAATGACTATTAACGCTTGTAAATAAGCAGATAAGCATATTTTAATGCCTCAGCGAACATCTCCTTTCCAATAGGATTTCCAGGATTTTCTCTGCTGTGTTTTCTAGCTACCTGATGCCATCTCATCTTAAATGAACCGAATATATCCTTATCCAGTGACTGCATTAAATGGGTCGCATTAGGTACGATCCTGTATAACTCAATACCCTTTGCATTAGTATCTTCAAATGCCGACATGCTCACTTGCCTGCTAACGCTATCTATCAATAACAAGACTGGGCGCTCTTGTCCAGAAAATCTGTCAAAATGCTGTATAAACTCCTGAAATACATCAGAATCCATGTGATGACACTATTTTCAACTGCTTCAGTTAATGGGTTGTAACCTCTTAGGTTTTGTTGAGGGTATACAAATAATGGTGGTAAAAGCACCGTCGGCAGCTCCACAGAACATTACTGTAAGTCGTTGTTTACTGTGACCGCCAGACAAATGTGGAACTTGGGCGATTTTACTTTTCAGTGGACCAATCGCCTTACTGGATTTACTACCCATTGACAATCCTGTCTCATCTGCATTCCAAATACGTTTGGGCTTATTTATCAGATCTGTCTTTATTTGGAAGTCCCTAAACTGTGAATACCACTGGTCAGTTTTCTCCTTTGTAAGCTTTGTAAGGCTTCTCATGGAGTCTCGTGTCTAACTTGAACTATATGAGTATATCGGGTCATACAGCCATAATACCAATCATGACCGAGACGTCCATTATTATAAGAGGTTTTCCTCTTCTCGTCGGTAACAACTCCTTGAACGAAGTCAAAAACCTTCCTTGGTGTAAGTCACATACATCTTTCGGCCATTCCTCGTAACCATTTTGCCATGGCCTCCTCCTCCTCACAATTTCTACTTTCAACCTCAACCGAGAGTCCGTGATACAAAAAGCCATATGACAAATTGTGAGTTGATAACATTTTTCTCGTTAACATCGTACAGTACCTTCCGCACACGATCAGCTTTCATATGTGACACATTTGGCCGCCCTCTGTACTTGGTATTCAGTGATTTTTCAGTTTTTTTAGCAGAACTCAGCTGACATCTTGGACGTTTCTTCGGCCCCATAATCCGACCATAAACCACAGTATGAAATACATCAGAACAAAGTTACCAAACTGCTAATTCGTGTAGATATATACAGTAGGGTAGGTCAAAATCTCTGTCAAAAACAATTACTCGAAAAAAAACTAAGTCCAAACTTAAGAAAAAAATCGGGCATAGTGTCCCCTGGCCTAGGCCGTTTTTATTTCACCCCAACCCACATCCCAGACCAGTTGAAAGTGTTGGGAGTAAGATAGAAGTATAAAACCACTAATTATTTTCCCCATAGACACCAATGTTAAAGTGTCACATATTAATGATTAGCTGCAAATTCAACACAAGTATGGAAAATGCAGCAGTGTAATGTTCATAAAGAAAACTAATTTTCCACTTGAAAAATCACCAGAAAAGGTGGGGTCACAAGACATGTAAGAAAGTCTTGTTTGTTTACTAAACAGGTCAAGGGTACAACTGTTTTCATTGATGGTTGCTCACAAAGTGTAAGCATTGAGTCTAAATTTCGAAAATGTTCATCAGTGATACAGTAAAACCTATTAATACGCTTCTTATACATACAACCACAAAATCGAACAGAAATGGGCAGTTTTCCCCTACCTATATTGCCCATTTCCATCAAAAAAGGAGGGATTACGTTGTATTCCCCCGAAGGGTGCCATATAGTAATCGCACTGTCTGTCCGTTCGTCGGTACAATCGTGTCCGCTTCATAACTCTGACAATGATGGACGGATTTTTGAATAACTTCGCACAATTGCTCACCACAACAAGACAACGTGAACACGAAGTGTCGCTCACAAAAACCAGGTCCGTGGCTCCAAAGTCAAGGTCACACTTAGAGGTCAAAGGTCAAAATCCGTTCGTCTATACATTCTTGTCCGCTTCATAACTCCGACAATAATAGATGGATTTTCAAATAACTTCGCACAATTGCTCACCACAATAAGATAACGTGTCGCGCACAAAAACCAGGTCCGTGGCTCCAAAGTCAAGGACACACTTATATGTCAAATGTCAAAATCCGTTCGTTTGTACACACGTTTCCGCTTCATAACTCTGACAATAATGGATGGATTTCCAAATAACTTCGCACAATTGCTCACCACAACAAGACGACGTGTCGCGCACAAAATCCAGGTCCGTGGCTCCAAGGTCAAGGTCACACTTAGAGATCAAATGTCAAAATCCGTTCGTCTGTACAATCGTGTCCGCTTCATAACTCTGACAATAATCGAAGGATTTTTAAATAACTTCGCACAATTGCTCACCACAACAAGACGTCGTGTCGTGCACAAAATCCGGGTTCTTGGCTCCAAAGTCAAGGTTACACTTAGAGGTCAAAAGTCAAAATCCGTTTGTCTGTACAATCGTGTCTGCTTCATAACTCTGACAATAATGGACGGATTTTCAAATAACTTCGCACAATTGCTTACCACAACAAGACGACGTGTCGCGCACACAATTCAGGTCCGTGGCTCCAAGGTCAAGGTCACACTTGCAGTTTATAGGTCAAAAACAGGTACCCAATTTCGTATTCGGACCGTAACGTCACAACACCTGCAGGGATTTTTAAATAACTTGGCACTAGTGATCACCATAACAAGACGATCGCGCGCAATACCCAGGTCCGAACCTCAAAGGTTAAGGTCACATTTGCAGTTCATATGTCAAAAACAGGTACGCATTTTCGTGTCCGGACCCTAACGTCACAACCCCTGCAGGGATTTTTCAATTACTTCTCACAAGTGATCACCATAACAAGACGATGTCTCGCGCGCTAAACCCGGTTCCGTACCTCAAAGGTCAAGGTCACACTTTCAGTTCATAGGTCAAAAAAAGGTACGCAATTTCGTGTCCGGACCGTAACGTTACAACCCCTGTAGTGATTTTTAAATAACTTGGCACAAATGATCACCATAACAAGATGATGTGTCGCGCGCAAAACCCAGATATTTACGGTCAAGGTCACACTTGGAGGTCAAAAGTCAAATTGTGTCCGGTCAATAACTCTGGACCGAAGCATTGTGGTGTAGTGGTTATAGCGTCTGCCTTGCATTCGGGAGGTCGTGGGTTCGAGTCCCCTGAACGCGTCATACCAAAGACTTTAAAAATGGAGTAGTCACTTGTAACCCTTGCCTGACGAGCAAATAATGGGAAGTGCTACGACTGATTGACCAGTGTCAGAATAATGTGACTGGGTGGGTGGGGGTATCATGTCTACTACGGCGTGGTATTCCAGTGTGGCAGCACTATAAAGAAACCATTGAGTTCGCTGCTTCAAGTAGACATATCATCACATCACACAACAACACACAGATAAAAGTCCAGACATTGTGCCTATAATCGTCGGGTAGGACGCCTGTCGTAGGTGGAGGGACTATAATCCTTAGAAATACACACACACACACGTCAATAACTCTGGCATTCATGGACGGATTTTCAAATAACTTGGCACAAGTGCTCACCACAAGACGATGTGTCGCGCACAAAATCCAGGTCTGTGGCCCACAGGTCAAGGTCACACTTAGAGGTCAAAGGTCAAATCGTGTCCAGTCAATAACGTTTGCATGCCTGAACGGATTTTCATATAACTTGGCACAAATGCTCATCAAAACCAAATGACGTGTCGTGCACAAAATCCAGATCCATGGCTCCAAGGTCAATATTTTTTTTTCAATCATTATTTTTTTGATTTTATTATTAAATATATCTGTTGGTTTCATATTGCTCCAAGGTCAAAGTCACACTTACAGTTCACTTCGGGGGTATTTGTCACTTACTGTGACATTTCTTGTTATTATAGGAACTACATTCGACTACATCTCGGAGGTTTACATGTAATGAGTGGTGGTAAACCTACAGCCCAGTTCGATAAAATGGTTTGTTTCGCTTTAGTTCAGATTCAGCTATTGCATTTCCCATAGGCTTACATTATTATTTTGGCCTACCACCCCTTTCCTAAATGATACTGGATGAAAAAAAATCTTAGATGCAATAAAAAGAACCAGCAAATGAGGGGTTATTTTTTCTACAAATGCCGATGTAGCTTTGTATCCAACTCGCACTGGGAGCTCACCCCACTCCGTCTATGAACTCAACTTGTACGTGAGATAATGTCGATTCTTACGAATGGCGGGAGGTATACATACTGGTTATACCAAGGAATAAGTAGGTGGTCTGCCTCCACAACAAAAAGGCGCTGAAAAAAGGCGTTAAACACCAAACAACAAAACAAACAAACTGATGTGTCGTAAAACCTAAATCAATTCAAATGTGCAACTTGGGAAGGGCCGTAACTAATGTTGATAGAACGTGTGGCCCGACCCATTTGTTTACTTATGTGGCATTGAAACATGTTTAAATCAAATGTGCAACTGATTTTTTCTGTTGCTGAGTTGTTGTTTTTTAATAAATAACTCGTATTACATGTACACCGTAGTCAGACGTGGTTAGGGTTCCTAACAATAAATACAAACTGAAGTTTGTTTACTCTCTTGTTTGAGTTTCGTTGCTTCCATGGGACCCGCTTTTCAGTTGTGTTACCGCACGGACATATTTTGATTTTGATATAATACAAGGACTGTATCTGATGTCAATCTTTGCTAGTACAGTCAGGTTAACACGTTCGATGATATATTTATAGCTGACTGTAACAACGCCAAAGGTAACAGTTCCGCTAAAGGAATCAACCGCCTCTAAAGGTAACAAATTCAACGCTAAAAGTAACAACCTCCGCTTAAGGTAACTCGTTTACTCAATTTTCATTCAAACTGTAGATGTTGAAAAAGTTGTTACCTTTAGCGTCGTTAGCCTTGTTTCCTTTAGCGGTAGAGATATTTTTTATCTTTAGCGGAGGTATTTACCTTTAGCGTTGAATGTGTTACCTTTAGCGGCGGTTGTTATCTTTAGCAAAAGTGTTACCTTTAGCGTTGTTACACTGACGTCTGACCTTTTTACAGTCTCGGCAATTACCGTGTCATGTCAGCCATAATTATCGTTAGGCCTATATAATTTTACTTTACTAATGTCACTCGCAGAAACATGAACATCAATAATCCAAAGGTCATAAGGTGAGTACTCTGAGACGTTTAATAAACAAGTGTTGGACATACAGATAAAGCAATTGGACCATTCATTTGTTAGGCATTTCATTCAAGTATTCATTAAAGAATAAGGTTCATTCATTATTCATATCTTCACCTGACTGAGACAATTTCTGATATGTCCCATGTGTAAACATCATTCCTCCATTGGATTTAACAATTTACTTCCGTACAGGATTGTACGAACCTCAAACGTAAAACATGTCACAAATGTAAAAATGGTTACAAATGTAACAAAAATAATTCACATATGTAAAAACATACGACAAATGTAACACGTTTGGTGACATGTAAAAAATACTTTGTGACAAAAGTAAAAAAAAATCAAAAATGTAAAAAAAGAAAAATGGAAGTAATATAATTATGTAAAAAAAAGAAAAATATCACAGATTACGACTTGCCTCACGTGCTAATAATGTCGTAGTTATAATATCGTTATCAGCTGATAATGCGCTGAACACGACACAATAATGCAAGATTACGTTTATTACCAAACTAACTATGATACTGGTCAGGTGCTAATCCACATCTGTTTTTGGTGGGTGTTTTTTCTTTATGTTTAGAGCATGCGCTAGTATTTTGTTGTGATTCATGCTTCTGCGAGTGACATTAGTAATGTAAAATTATATAGGCCTAACGATAATTATGGCTGACATGACACGGTAATTGCCGAGACTGTAAAAAGGTCAGACGTTAGTATAACAACGCTAAAGGTATTCGGTCCTCTTAAGATGAGATGGAATCAGGTAGCTAGAAAACACAGCAGAGAAAATCCTGGAAATCCTATTGGAAAGGAGATGTTCGCTGAGGCATTAAAATATGCTTATCTGCTTATTTACAAGCATTAATAGTCATTAAAATCCTCCGGAATCTACCCACAGTTATAACATCAAAATAACTGAAACCTGGACTTACATTCAATGACGTTAAAGAATCTGAAAGGTGTGTAACACAAATGGAACAGTCTGAAAAGTCAAAAGAGACACAAGATGCTTCTGGGGCTGTGACTGCACTTGAGAGTGTCCTAGCTACCCCTGTCAGACAAAAATATCAAAAACGAATTGAAGAATGTTATGATGTAGAAGGACAATCACCCTGCTTCGATGTGTATAAAACATTGTACATAAGAAGTAAAAACTTAACTACTGATTATACATCAAATATAGATATAAAAAGTAGCACTCGAGTCAACCACAAACACACAGAAATAAAGAACAACTATGTATAAAAATGAATAAAATGCAAAAAAGGACTTTACACACACACAAGGGTTGACAATAGGTCTACCGCCTTTGAACGGTCAGTGGCAAAAAAATGCCGCTGGGGGTTTAAACCAGGTTCTAGGGCGCACCAAACCTGACACTTACCCTACTGTCATCCCAATAAAATGGGACAGTGTAAATAAAGAAATCCCTGCCACGAACTATTCTCTAACCAACAAGGCAGCATTAGTAGGCAACAAATACAAAAAAAAACAATAGCATAGACAGCCACAAAGAAGGTATTCAATGACTTGGCAGAAGCCAAAGCAATAAGAGAACAAACCATTGAGAGCACGACAAGACAAGATTGCAGACAACATTCTTATGCGTCCTTTTGGGCTTTAGGTAGACGTCCTCATAGGGTCCACAGCCTGTCCGGTCTTCGCACACTTAAAGAGGAAAGCATAGTTGCGAACTATAAATTGGTCCACCACCAAGCATGCTGTGCGTTGCAAAATGATAGTGTCATAACCTCTTTTGATAAACCTTTTAACACGTTTAACAAAGACAGTATGCCAGTGATCATGACTAAGGATCTTACGAAGTTTGTAAATCACGTCACCATAAACGTCAGGTTGTGATAGTCCTTATCGCAGAAGAGTTCTTAAATCAAGTCACACTACTACAGTTGCAGAATCTACCTCAGCAGCAGTCATACACCAATAGTTAACAATACACCTTCAGTGGCTACCTGTGCATCATCACCTTGAGTTCCTTATGAAGATACTAGTGCAGCTACTGCGGCTTCAACTGTTTCAGGTGGACTGGACCTTCTTGTTTCAGTAGCCAGTTCATTGGAGTCTGAGACTTCCACCGGGACGCGTTCATCTGAAGATGTGGAACACCAAAACGAAACATCATCCTGCTCCATGATTTCTCCAGTTATGAAAAAGAAGTCGGTAACCCTGTCTTCACCACCAATTCTGTTGATTTTGTGTCTTTCATTGTAGTTTCAAGTCCATGTTTGCAGTACAGTGCGGACCTACGATGCCATTGCGTCCGAACGCTGTGGTTTCTATAGGACCCTATATATCATTTTGCATTTCCTAGCGCACTGGAATCAACCAAACCAAAACGGAAATATGTCCTTGATGAGTTACCTGACAACCTTACATCAACTAGTGCTCTTAGAAAAATGGCACTGAAAGAGTTGGTTAAAATCAGGGCATTTGCTAATAAAGAAAGGAACGCTAAGACCAAGTACTTGAAACAGTTAAGTAAGAGTAGTTCTCAAGGCAAAAGTAAAATGGCAAAAAATCTAACTGCGAAAAGCAAAACCAAACAGTCAGTGAAAATCAAATCATGTTCATTTCAACCAAGTACATCGGGTGCTACATTGAGAGATGACGATGATGAGGTTCAATGCATGGGTTGCTACACGCCATGGAAAGAAGACCAGACACTTTGGACTGGTAATGTGTGGGTACAGTGTGACAGGTGCAGCAAATGGATACACAAAGACTGTTGTAATATACCGATGAGCTGAGATGACGACGATCCTTTCAATTGCCCAGAATGTGAAATTTTTACTCACATTAAGGGTTATGTCCCCTTTTGTGTAATCCCATTGAGATTGCATTTGAAAACAATACAAACTAAAACTCAAATAATCTTGAATATTTTTGCATGACACTTTCAGTATAACATGTTTACACATTTTCTAGGCAATGCTACTCTTCAGTTATAAATACATATGTGAATTAGTCAATTAACACATGATCTTGAGTATGACATAAGCTGAATATGGATCAATAGACACTTTTATCAAGTTAATATGTATTATTTAAGTATGGACAGTCTATATAAAAGTGTAAACATATTAAACTGCAAGTTACATGTACAAATATTCAGGATTATTTGAGTTGCATTTTTTTCTTTCGTTAATGCACTTGCAATGGGATTCCACAAAAGGGGACATACTGCTTAAGTAAAGAAACTATGTACAGTTTGGCCTGGGTCTACATTGATGAATATTCAGTCAATAAATTCCTGCAAATTACCTATAATGTGAATAAAATAAGTTAAATATCCCAATTAAATAAGTATTTATAATAATTAATTAATAATTATATAATAATAACAATAATAATAATATATAATTGTTAATAATAATAATCATCATTTCATTCAAACAATGATGTTTTGATTTCATACTTTAGGCATAGCCGCTGAATGTAAAATATTTAATCATTAAATGGTTAGATTTAATGCGATCAATACAGCTGATAATTTAGACTAATTTCCTCACTTTGCTTCGCTCGTTCGAAATTTAAATTATTAAATATTTTTAAATGTATATTTCTTGGCATTGCCAGTGAGGGCTGACCAACATGTGGCAACAAAAGATGTTCAAGGGACATCACAACATTCACAGGGGTCACAGGATGTAGCTTATATATAATAATCGAGAATTGTGTTATTAAAGGCTACCATCATTACAAAATTAGGCCACCTGTAACTACTCCTCCTACACAGTTGTATGTTGATCGTGAATATACAAACATTGGTGACGTTAATGCGTGTTTGGTTAATGCGTACCACCTTTATCTGCTTTTGGAGAAGCTATACATGAAATGACAACTGATGCAAAGAGACAATTGAAGTTTTCAGATATTGCAGGACTGCCAGTTGGACATTGTCCTAGAGATATAGCGCCATGTTTTAGGTCAGTCAAGTATTTTGGAGGTTCAGTATTTGCTAAAACTATTGGAGAGCCAACCCAAGTTCCCATCCATGGCCAGAGCAGCGTGAAATTGGTGGCGATGTTGTACTACCGTGCAATTATATCGTTTACCCGGTGAATTTTGAACAAACGCTGACGGACATTAACACTGCTATAGGTTACATTGCACCATTGCGTTTGTGCTTCCGTGGTGTATAGTCATATAGTGCCTAATAAAAAACGTTTCCCTGCCTTACTAGTGATATAAAATGCATACTTTTGATTGCTTTTTGTTATTATTACCTATAATTGAGCAAAATGATGTATTGTGAACATTGATTAGTGTTTGTTTGAGATATTTAATTATAATTGACATAGACAGTAAAGCGAAAGTAGAAATGGGGTAAATCTATCTGTGACGTGTCAAAATAGAACGTTACGTCATTCAACAGATTGGCTTGTTCTTACATGATACATGACCCCCTGTTTTTATTGCATTTTTATATTGGTGGACGCTCGATCGTTTGATTGATATGTGTTTTAAAATTGTCTACGGAGAAAAATGCGCATACATGCTAATACTTGATATTCTATTATTTGATATTCATTCCAGGTTGATGCTAAATCTGTGATTTATATTTTTGTACTGCCAAAGACATTGGCTTCTCTTGTGATTTGTTAAGAGTATTGATTACTTTTGACTTGTTCAGTTTATTGTTACAATTTATATAAATAAAGTTCATCTTCCTGTTCAGTAGAGCTTACAATTTTGTGTATGCACATTGACAAGTACATTACGTACATTTGAGATGCCCCCCCAGACTCTACCATAGTAAGAGTTACTGTTACTGACCAACAGGTGGCGTGATACGGAAGTACTTTAACTGATCCAAAAACACTATAACTGAAGGAATGATAATTCAGGCAATTGCACCTTTCAAACAAAAACTTATTTCGTTGAGTTTAACTTTAATAAATAGCTCAAGGAACACGCTCCCAAATAATACATAGATTCGATATAATGCATTTAAATTTAAAAAGCATGCACACATTTTATCGTTAGTGATCCAGAACTACTTGAGCAAATGTACTTCCCCTGAACACAATACGCCGTTTACAACATTATGGATGAAGTTCAACTCTAAGAAAAAACATGTTTTTAATGAAGACACCATGTTTTAAGTTTAGTAAATAACATGTCTATCATGTGTTTCTATTCATACTGTATTGATACGCACAATAATTCAGGTCCAGCTACCGGCAAATAAAATGAATTACGGTTTGATTATACTCTCTACCACCCCACAAGACAAGAGTCAATCCGGGCAATTTCGGACAGCCGGGTAAATTCGGACTTAGTCGGTAAATTTGTTTATTTTCGGTATATTTGTCCGACTAAATAAACCTACTGGTGTTATCTATCCTTTGCTATAATTTTTAGAAACATAACAAAACATAGCTATGACGTTTCCAGGAATTCCCGGCAAAAAAGTGCATTCTTGGGAACAACGTAACTTCCTTTCACCATTGAAATAAACTTTACTCGGCGCGCTAAATTCGAACTAAGGAATATTAACTTAACAAGGTATATGATTGAACAAAACAATATAAAAAAAACATGTATTTTGGTATAAGCTACCTTCATCTCTCGAATGGCTATGGAAATTGCATGATTCTGGTAGATTGTATCACTAAATTAAGGAAGAAACAGGTGTCCGAATTTTTCCTACAAAAATAACGAGTCGAGAAAACTCGGGCAGTTGATTTTTTTTCTTTTTCTTAATCTGTTTTATTGCACTATGAAAGTTTGCGTGTTTTTATCAGTTTTGCGATATTCGTTATTAGACTGATATTTTTCTAAGTGTATGTATCATCTTGATTAACAGAGTTACATATGCAGCAACCAGATAAAGTCATTTAAATAAATATATATAAAGGTAGGGCCATTATTCTATGTCAGTGACTGTCTAGGCTCGCGTTAAGCATTCGCCAAATCGCCATAGGCGAAAAGAAACCCGATCTGGCGAATGAAAATCGTAAGAAATACATATCAAATTCGCCAGATATCGGCGGTCTGGCGAATCCAAATTTCCGACCAATTTTGTCTAAAATCTCGGAAAATCCCGAATTCTAATACACAAAGTATTTCACTGATTATAAAGCCACTACCCCGCTGGGTGTTGTTAGCTAATTAGCGACAATCAATTTGGACTGATAAACTTATTATCGCAGTGTTTATTGAAGACCGCTGTCATTTATTGTTTCTATTGTCACTGTGCGATAGAATCCGTCCACTGTTCCGCCTCTTGCTGTCAATCAACTTGTTGGTGACCCCGCGCTCAATATAATCCACATATTTAACTGTGTTATCGAGCCGGGTAAAACATTAAAAATAACGTGGCGCCCTCTAGCGGTTAAAATGGCTTTTCAAAACACAAAGTTTGTTTACGAATTAATAAGCTCGAGATGCCGTCGGTGTTTTTCGAACTTTACGATCACTGATAAGACTAATTAGTTGTACACCCGGTAGCGTAAACTGGAACAATGGCAAGTGTGAACCGATGTTTGATCGACTGTCTCTGAATTGGGATAATTTATGGTTGAACAATCAACATGAAAAAATGCAAAAGGTGCGCTTACTCAAAAGATTGAGGTACAATTTTAGAATGAAGTGGCTTTTATTACTTACTCTGTGCACGATATTCGTGGTGTATGTGGCATTTCTGAATTTTGTCTCACAATGCAGCGCGATCTTTCTAGCTCCTTTGGAACTTCTGTTAGTTGAACTTGTTTTATATGCCTCAGCTTAGCCTTACATTTTTAAATATATTTATTTTACTTCTATGAATGTTAGGAGTAGGCCTATATTTAAATACATTTAATGAAAATACTACATGGTCTAATCAATGGTGACAAGAGTCTGTATTTTTATATTTTCTTATATGCATGCATTCATTGTCCTTTTTAAAATTTCATTCGACATTTTTTAAAAATTAAAATAGCATTAAATTAAATACAATTTTTAAAACTTTTTGAATATTGTACAGCTCCAATTGTAATTATAAGTAATTGTAAGCACTAAAGCTGAATGCATTTGATGTGGACATATTGATACCCTATACATATAGGTTAATAAAGCATACTTTTTTAACTTACTATTGATGTGTACGCAAACGCGAAGTTTTAGCACCTACAATTCGTTAAAAAATATCTAGGCAAAAGTCTGGCTAAAGACATTCTAATCTGGCTAAAGGAATTTTTAGGGCTTTAGCCAGATTTGGCTAAAGGGTTTAAAATCCTAGCGCTAGCCTAGCTGTCGTGTGTGTACCTTAATTATAGCTGAAAACAAATCAGCTCACAAGTCCCATCTTCGTAGTCTGTTATGATCTTAATCTGCAAATATTTGTTCTAGCCTAAATGATGTATTACAGGCATTTCAACGTTTTGACGAGAATGCATGCAAGTCAGGGATTTTCGGACACTGTTTCTATACCTACATCCGTAGCAGTATGTCTAATAAAATATATATGATCCTGACAAACTGTACGACTTAATCTTTTCATTAAGACATTAGTGTTGAAATATCCATCTTTTAGAAATACCGTGAAAAAAACATTAAACGATGGGAAGAGGAGAAGAATGAAGACAACTTAGATCACTTTGTTTGCTCAGAATTAGTGTTTACGCGTTATTTACTTTGCTAAATGATGTTTTTATTAAAACAGTTACATTTCCTATATTAAATACAGAGAAGATGATACATTCGTCCGATTAAAAAAAGTTATACCTCGGGTTGGAATTCCCTATCTTCACCGGATACCCATGAAAGATTCTTATAATCTCACATGAGGAAAATGCCTATCTCACATGAGCAGAAATGGAAGAAAACACTATTCCAAACTCTGATTCTGAGGGCCTCTAGTTAGAAAAGTAGATTTATACTTTATAATTGTTACACAATGCCATCAACATGCATTCAGTTTAATATAAAGCCACCAGGTTCGTACTCACTTTTGTGATATCGCCTAGACGCACACATTCCATGTTCTCATGAATTTATTCTATGCAGTTGTTGTTTTATAAACATTTAAACTTTCTCCTTTTAATAGTGTCATACTTGTATTTCCGTGTCAGAAGTAGATATGGTTTAATTTTGAATGGTTCCCAGTTTCACGTTCGCTAGTTAAAACATACGTTGGATGCGATCAAGGTTCGCCCATCGACAACCACGTTGGTCTATGTGGGTTACCAATGGCCATATTCACGTTGGTTTACTTTGGGTAACCAGTGGCCACATTTGGGTTACCAATGGCCACATTTGGTACCAACGAGGCCACCGATACTACCTCAGGTGTAGAGTCGCGGAAAGATTGGTTACCAACGCTCTACCTATCGGTGAACCAACTGCTAACGACGGTGACCGATGGTAGCCGATGGTTACCGACAGTGCTTTCGGCCCCCACCCACCTAAAAATTCCGGATCATACAGGTATGTCCATGTTACTGTAGATAAAATATCGAAAAATTTCGATGCACGCCCTCAGTATAAAAAAATGTCTCGCTCGCTCGACGCAAAATGGCTAATGAGTGGTTTAATTAACACATTGTTAAATCCTTTTATTTGAAAACGGACTTTTTTAACCTATCAGTGCACTACCGCAACCAAAATTTTACGTCCCCCATAAAACAATTTCGATGCACGCCCTCAGTATAAAACAATCTTTCTCGCTGGACGTATAGTGGCTAATGAGTGGTTTAATTAACACATTGTTAAATCCTTTAATTTGAAAACGGACTTTTTTACCTTATCAATGCACTACCGCAACCGTTTTATGAGGCTAGAAACAGACCCGAAAATTGACCTAAAGCTTACGCCCCCATCAAACAATTTCGATGCACGCCCTCAGTATAAAAAATGTTCTCGCTCGTTTCGCTCGCTCAACGCATAATGGCTAATGAGTCATTTAATTAACACATTGTTAAGTCCATTTATTTCAAACCGGACTTTTTTACCCTATCAATGCACTACCGCGTCCGTTTTATGAGGCTAGAAACGGACCCGAATATTGACCCCCCCCCCCCACCCACCCACCGCTCTCACCCCCTAAGCTGAAATCCTGGATCCGCCCCTGTACCCTATTATCTATACCACTCACGACCAACTGGACTAAGCCTAGATATGTGTATCTAGGTCACTAGATATGTGTATCTATGTCAGAATCTTGTCACCTATACATGAATGCAAACCCCCAGTCAAAATGTATAATACGTTAACAACCGAGTAAGCCATTATGCTCTATCACATGCGATGATATAGTCAAACTGAACTGTTATTCATATTAGTGATAGGTATATTACTATTATTTAAACGTAACTCTTCTGTTCAAATAATAGTGTTGTGGGGCGAGCATCGGAAATTTACGTAAACATATACAACAATTAAGCGAAAATGGCACAGGATACTACTGCAGAAAAGCCGGAGGCGAGGAGATTTCAGCTGAAGGAATATAAGGGAGTGTATATGTGGGATTGCGCGGAGAATGAGGACTTCGGTAGCTTCAAATGCAGAGATGACGATGTCTGGGTTTGCAGCTTCCCCAGGTCAGGTGTGTGAATTTATAGTATTATGGGACAATATGGTATGTATACAATTTCATCATTTTTAGCTCTACTGGCCAAGGGCCAGCAGAGCTTATGGGATGGTGTGTTGTCCGTCTTCCGTCTTTCGTCGTCCGTCGTCCGTCGTCCGTCCGTTAACTTTTGCTTGTGTTCACTCTAGAGGCCACATTTCTGAGGCAATCATCATGAAACTTTGTCAGAATGTTTGTCTCAATGAAATCTCGGTCAAGTTCGAAAATGGGTCATGTGGGGTCAAAACTAGGTCACTAGGTCAAATATTGGAAAAACCTTGTGTACACTCTAAAGGCCATATTTTTGACCCGAGCTTGATGCAACTTTGTCAGAATGTTTGTCTTAATTATATCTTGGTCAAGTTTGAAAATGGGTCACATGGGGTTAAAAACTAGGTCACTAGGTCAAATATTGGAAAAACCTTGTGTACACTCTTTGTCAAAATGTTTGTCTTAATTATATCTTGGTCAAGTTCAAAAATGGGTCACATGGTGTTAAAAACTAGGTCACTAGGTCAAACTTTGGAAAAACCGTGTGTACACTCTAGAGGCCATATTTTTGACCCGATCTTGATGCAATTTTGTCAGAATATTTGTCTCAATTATAGCTTGCTAAAGTTCGAAAATGGGTCACACAGGGTCAAAAACTAGGTCACTAGTACACTCTAGAGGCCATATTTCTGACCCGATCTTGATGAAACTTTGTCGAAATGTTGTCTTAATTATATTTTGGTCAAGTTCGAAAATGGGTCCCATGGGGTCAAAAACTAGGTCACTAGGTCAAATACTTGAAAAACCTTGTGTACACTCTAGACACCATGTAGTACGACTCGATTCATCAATGGTATAACAGCCAGTAGAGCGTTCACAGGCCCTCTTGGGCCTCTTGTTTAAGACCCTATTAAATCTTCTAGATAAATAAAATAAATAAAAATATATTTTGAAGATAGAATATGATCAATTTACTTCAATATGCATAATAGATTATATGTAAATATTATTTTTCTGCATTATTGAATATATTGGGGGCCAAAATACCCCCTTATCATACCTTGTCCTTTGGCAGGAAGCCTCAGTATGATGTCTAGTTGTGCAAAGGGCGGTATATCAATGAAATCTTGGACAATTTCGAAAACCAGCTAGATCTTGTTAGTAATAACAGAGTTATGGCCCTTGATTTGTTGAAAAATGCTATATTGTACATTCCTTTGTTAAATCTATAGGAGAAGAGAGCTATATCTATCTATATCTATCTAAATCTATAAGAATTGTTTAGCCAGTAGAGCGTCCACAGGCCCTCTTGGGCCTCTTGTTTTATTATCCTCTAAGCCGTCACTATATTTTTCTCCCACTCCTCACAATCGCCGTCACAATATTTTTCTCCCACTCCTCACAATCGCCGTCACCATATTTTTCTCCCACTCCTCAAAATCGCCGTCACCATAATTTTCTCCCACTCCTCACAATCGCCGTCACCATATTTTTCTCCCACTCCTCACAATCGCCGTCACCATATTTTTCTCCCACTCCTCGCAATCGCCGTCACAATATTTGTCTCCCACTCCTCACAAACGCCGTCACCATATTCTCACCCTTCTCACAATCGCCGTCGGTAAACCATCCCTTTTGTTGTGGCTTATTAAATTTAGATATGCCGCCAACGCCAGTAATACATTCATAGAATCTTATTATTAATTAAATAGTTTGTTCTAGAGTTCGGCAACGGTGGAGCTGGACATCAGGTTTCTCACTGCTGGAAGCTTGTGACATGCAGTGTATCATTAACATAAGTAGTTGCATAATCCAGATGTCACATATATTGACATTCACACTAGCGTTTGTTTAGTGCTGTGTGGCGACTGTAAAAGGTCACATTATCGTTTGTTAATTGCTGTGTGGCGACTGTAAAATATCACACTGGCGTTTGTTTAATGCTGTGTGGTACTGTACAAAGTCGCTCCAACTAAAACTTATTATTATTACTTTCTCGTCATTTTGGATCATCAAACCCAATTAAAGTAGAATACCGCTATTTAATGATATTCACACTAGAGTTTTTTTAGTGCTGTGTGGCGGCTGTAAAGAGTCGCCCCGACTACAAATCAGTAGAGTTATTACTTACTGATCATTTGCGATCATCAATCCCAATCTGTGTGACTTTAAATGGACACATGGCAATCTTGATTTTTTAAAAACTAGCGGCGTCCCGTTAGTTTTCTACATAAATTGGATTTGTTCAATCATTAATGTTAATTATAAGGATTGTATTCACCATTTCTTTTTGCATATTATTAAATTTTGATATTATTGCACCGATATTATATTAAAACTTATAGTATAATAAGACGGAATAGTGAATACTTCAAATTTGATTTATTTAAATATAACCAGGGTAAAAGTACAAATGATACTGGATATATAAATCGAGACACACATTTCAAATACTTCAAGATTGCCGTGTGTCCCTTTAAAGTAAAATACCGCTTAAACCGTTGCTAGGGACGTGAGAACATACTTAATAAAACCGAGTCTGTCTGAAAACATATCTTACGAAATACCGACTTAAATAACTTCTCGAGACGCTGTGCAAAAACACACGGAAGACGCTGTGCACATACAACGTGATTCGGTTCTCATTTGCACCAGAGTATGTAACCCTTTGACCCACTACCAGGAGCCTTATGTGGTAATTTCAATCATGGTGGTGTTATACAAATATTTATGTTTAAGGTACAACATTAACTCAACAGATTACGTACCTGATAATGACTCTGGACTTTGATAAGGCTACGACAGTAGATCTGGACGACAGATTTCCCATCTTCGACTGCTGTGATGACGAATTCCCATATTTCAAGTACGTCCTTGTAAAATTGTTTAATTGTATGTATTTAGTTTATGTCCATAATGTCCATATTTAAATGGGCTTAGTTTCGACTTATTTGTTTTACATCGATTATAACGACTGCTCTCTGAACTTATTTTAATCGCTGTCGATGTCTTTCTGTGCAGAACCAGTACAAAGCAAATGCAGATAACGTGTTTTGCTCGGAAACGCAACACATATGTTCATGGAGGGGATCGAACCAACGACCTTTTGATCATGGGTCTAATGCTCTTCCACTAGACCACAACCTCCACTTAATGAGTTTGAGGTACTTAATCGTATGCTTTGGGACCGTGTGTATCGCGGTTAAACCATTTGTTAATAATGAGGGTATCACCCCCTTCCCGCAATGACACGCCGTATCCATTTCCTCTCTCTGGTGAGGCTCAAAATAACATAAACAAAGCGTAGAAATGTTAAACAACAATTCAGTCAATTGAATTCATACATATCAGTACAAATATAGGTGAATAATGTTTGTCTGCGTACAAGGTATAGCCATTCTTAAAAGGGACAGACGGCAATCTTAATATGTTTTGTAAGCTCGCAGCGTCCCGTTAGTGTGTATTGCTAATCATTAATAATTATTTAAAAAGTTTTTACATATTTCTATTTTTTTTCTAATTTGTATTGCGCCAACAATATATTTTAAATATATCTAAAGCTATTGTAGAATAACGAAGACAATTTGAAAACTATACATTTTATTTTATTGTAATTTAAAGATTTAAAGTCAAAGTGCATCGTCGTATCCGATGCTTAAATGATTACGTTATCACTTTAGTCATCATGAAAGCGAGATTATCGAAGCGAATCATCCGTGGTTATCCGACAACGGTCAAACTGATACTGGTTTTGTGCACTCTGGTTTTATACACCGAGGTACTCATTGTAATGCTTGATAGCTACATGCACTTCAAGATAATGGTTTTATACACCGAGGTACTCATTTTAATGCTTGATAATAACAGGCACCTCAAGACACTGGTGTTATACACTGAGGTGCTAATTGTAATGATCGATAACTACAGGCACCTCAAGATACTGGTTTTATACACCGAGGTACTCATTGTAATGCTTGATAACTACATGAACTTCAAGATACTGGTTTTATACACCGAGGTACTCATTGTAATGCTTGATAACAACAGGCACCTCAAGATACTGGTTTTATACACCGAGGTACTCATTGTAATGCTTGATAACTACATGAACTTCAAGATACTGGTTTTATACACCGAAGTGCTAATTTTAATGCTTGATATCTACATGGATTTAAAAATTGCCGTGTGTTCTTAAAAAGTAGAACAGCAAATGCTTATTAATTATTTGCACTAACCAGCCACGACTTATAAGGTATTTTAGCTAACGTCCAGATTATGTATAATTCTGTGTATTTATGAATATTTATTTTTTTATATTTTTCTGTATATTTTAGAGGACTGAAATATCATGATAGCTTGCCAGTAGATCAGCCAAGATTGATAAAGTCTCACATTCACCATTTCCTTCTGCCAGATGAGCTCAAAAATGGAAAAGGAAGGGCAAGTGATTTACACCCCTATAGTTCTAAATCATACTTATTTTACGTAAAGTATTACATCGTGTAAAAGTGCGATATCTACATATATATGAACTATATTGAATATCAAAACCAGCCGACAAAATGTAGGACTATATTATTGGTTGAATTGAATTGATAACAACCACATATCAGTTAGTTGATGCATATTAAACTACGGTTGTTGAAGTGTGTGGTGGTAAAAATAGTACGGATTAATTTCATATGTGTTTTATCATGGTTTAAATACCTTGGTTGGCATGGGGAGTGGGGCTGCATGCAGATATTTCGTTTAGATAACTACAAATCTCTGTTAGAATACAATCAGATGACAATATGGTATTATTCTTTCTTTTGTCTGATGACGAGGCCCGTCCAATAATGGTTTTGTATGTAACAATCATGTTAAAACAGTAGACGTAGTATATAGCTACACCTTAAAGATATTATTTCTTTATATTCACCGAGTAGTGCACATCGTACCTGTACACAGGCAAAACTGTTATTTTAAGAAACAAATGTTTGTCTTTCTCATAAATCGAACACATTATTTTCCGAATTATTTAGTCAGGCGTTCTAACTACTGAGTTACTGTAATGTCTTGAGTACATATAACGGTTTTTAAACTAAATATAACATATTTGAACACGTCTCAAATGTACAAGTCTGTCTCACATGTCATAAAAGTACAATGCCATGAGCAATATTGCTGTTTTGAAGACTAAACCCGGCATACACATTACTCATAAATGCATTCCTTTAGTTTCCCTAAACCCAGCTTACACATGAATCGTAAAATTATTACGTTAATTTACGTACATCAATGGTTAAAACATTACGCTAAGTTCCCTAAACCCAGCTTACACATCAATCGTAAAAACATTACGCTAAGTTCGCTAAAACCAGTTTACACATCAATCGTAAAAGCATTACTGTATGTTCCCTAAACCCAGCTTACACATCAATCGTAAAAGCATTACGCTAATTTCCCTAAACCCAGCTTACACATCAATCGTAAAAGCATTACGCTATGTTCCCTAAACCCAGCTTACACATCAATCGTAAAAGCATTACGCTAAGTTCCCTAAACCCAGCTTACACATCAATCGTAAAAGCATTACGCTAAGTTCCCTAAACCCAGCTTACACATCAATCGTAAAAGCATTACGCTAAGTTCCCTAAACCCAGCTTACACATCAATCGTAAAAGCATTACACTATGTTCCCTAAACCCAGCTTACACATCAATAGTTAAAGTATTACGCTAAGTTCCCTAAACCCAGCTTACACATCAATCGTAAAAGCATTACTGTATGTTCCCTAAACCCAGCTTACACATCAATCGTAAAAGCATTAAACTATGTAACCTAAACCCAGTTTACACATCAATCGTAAAAGCATTACGCTAAGTTGTATAAACTCAGCTTACACATCAATCGTAAAAGCATTACTGTATGTTCTCTAAACCCAGCTTACACATCAATCGTAAAAGCATCACGCTAAGTTCCATTTACCAAGCTTACACATCAATCGTAAAATCATTACTGTAAGTTCCCTAAATCCAGCTTACACATCAATCGTAAAAGCATTACTCTTTGTTCCCTAAACCGGACTTAAACATCAATCGTAAAAGCATTACGCTACGTTCCCTAAACCCAGCTTACACATCAATCGTAAAAGCATTACACTATGTTCCCTAAACCCAGCTTACACATCAATCGTAAAAGCATTACTGTATTTTCCCAAAACCCAGCTTACACATCAATCTTAAAAGCATTACGCTAAGTTCCCTAAACCAAGTTTACACATCAATCGTAAAAGCATTACACTATGTTCCCTAAACCCAGCTTACACATCAATCGTAAAAGCATTGCGCTAAGTTCCGTAAACCCAGCTTACACATCAATCGTAAAATCATTACTGTATGTTCCCTAAACCCAGCTTACACATCAATCGTAAAAGCATCTTGCTAAGTTCCCTAAACACAGCCTACACATCAATCGTAAAAGCATTACTGTATGTTCCCTTAACCCAGCTTACACATCAATCGTAAACGCATTACTGTTTGTTCCCTAAACCCAGCTTACGCATCAATCGTAAAAGCATTACTGTATGTTCCCTAAACCCAGCTTACACATCAATCGTAAACTCATTACGCTGAGTTCCCTAAACCCAGCTTACACATCAATCGTAAAAGCACTACGCTATGTTCCTTAAACCCAGCTTACACATCTATCGTAAAAGCTTTACACTATGTTACCTCAACCCAGCTTATATATCAATCATAAAAGCATTACGCTAAGTTCCATAAACCCAGCTTACACATCAATCGTAAAAGCATTACTGTAAGTTTTCTAAACGCAGCTTACACATCAATCGTAAAAGCATTACTATAAGTTCCCTAAATCCAGCTTATACAACAATCGTAAAAGCATTACTCTATGTTCCCTAAACCCAACTTTCACATCAATCGTAAAAGCATTACGCTATGTTCCCTAAACCCAGCTTACATATCAATCGTAAACGCATTACTGTATTTTCCCTAAACCCAGCTTATACATCAATCGTAAAAGCATTACACTATGTTCCCTAAACCCAGCTTACATATCAATCGTTAACGCATTACTGTATTTTCCCTAAACCCAGCTTACACATCAATCTTAAAAGCATTACGCTAAGTTCCCTAAACCCAGCTTACACATCAATCGTAAAAGCATTACACTATGTTCCCTAAACCCAGCTTACGCATCAATCGTAAAAGCATTACTGTATGTTCCCTAAACCCAGCTTACACATCAATCGTAAAAGCATTACTGTATGTTCCCTAAACCCAGCTTACACATCAATCTGAAAAACATTACTGTATGTTCCCTAAACCCAGCTTATACATCAATCGTAAAAGCATTACTGTTTGTTCCCTAAACCCAGCTTACACATCAATCGTAGAAGCATTACTGTATGTTCCCTAAACCCAGCTTACACATCAATCTTAAAAGCATTACTGTATGTTCCCTAAACCCAGCTTATACATCAATCGTAAAAGCATTACTGTTTGTTCCCTAAACCCAGCTTACACATCAATCGTAAAAGCATTACTGTATGTTCCCTAAACCCAGCTTACACATCAATCGTAAAAGCATTACACTACGTGCTGCGATAGATATTCGAACATATAGAATTACAAAACAATTGTTTTTTGCGTGAAGTCGGTACACTCTTAGTAAGGTTATCATCATCTCTTTAAATAACTCCTGAATAAATCAGATAATGGGTAAACTATTTGAAAGTTACAAAAGAAACCTGTTGTAAAATCAGGGGCAAATACTCGAGGAAAAATACAAGTTAAAGCCTTCACAAATGAAAAAGATTGTTGAGGTGTTTTTTTGTGTGTTTTTTTAAAGTCAAGCCCCGTTAACTGCAATTCTGGATTCGTAGTTGCAGAATAGCGTATATTTTCAGAAGACATAAACATTCATCCAATGTGTATGCATTGTCTTTAGAATTTGTATCTTAAACCTTTAAAAACAAAAACAAATCAATGTTACATTAGTTACAGTCTTCTATACCATCGTTTTGTTTGTGTCTTTCAGATAGTTTACATCACTAGAAATCCGAAAGCCTCTGTAGTTTCGCTGTTTAAAGTACTGAATTACACCATGAATCCGCCTGCAGAAGATTCTTTGCGCGAGTACATTGAAAAATTCCTAACCGGAAAAGATGGTATGTATACAATCTTCCTGTTTGTTTGCAAGAAATTATCTTAAAGTCAGAATAGATATACTAAACGTGTTGATAAGGGTTTTGTTACAAGTGAATTTTACTCTGGGTTTCGAGAATAGATACAACATACTGACACAAATAGCAATGAAAAAGTCATCAATGTGTGTTCATTGATTATCCGGATAGTAGTAGAAGACCAGAAAAACGTGGACCACAAAATAAATAATACGTAATTACCATTTAGCATTGACAATGTTCGTTACATTCATGCATCTGCATCTCAGAAAATGAATACTCAAGGTGTACAATGATATTGCAATAGTACGGAAGCGTATATGTGCCTCCGCTCCAACAAGAGGAGGCACGTAAACGCTTCCGTAAAATACAATGTTTTTGCAGTAGCTTTTGCAATAATTCAAACATTTTTTCATTCAATAACTTTAGTCTTGGTCATCTTCGTCGCTTATCTTAAATACAGACGTTTGTATTTTAAAATAAACGTCGCAGATGATCTAGACTAGATAACTTCCGATACTATGTGAGACTGCTCTACCAAAA
Source organism: Cyrtodaria siliqua (assembly GCA_037043455.1). Taxonomy (NCBI): domain Eukaryota; kingdom Metazoa; phylum Mollusca; class Bivalvia; order Adapedonta; family Hiatellidae; genus Cyrtodaria; species Cyrtodaria siliqua. The sequence continues at coordinate 94,003 of JAWPHD010005581.1, read as the reverse complement.
TAATACCTCTCTATGTAAAAAATAAGTACACAATAAAATGAGTCGTTTTTGAAAGCGTCCATAGTAGTACTGTCACTAATATCCTGATTATAGCAAAGGCCGTACTATTATATATAGCAATTTCTGATATCGCAAAATGAATTTCTTGATATACAAATTTCAAAAGTATAAACAATACATGTAGGTGCAATATTTAATATAAACAGCCGATTATTGATATCAAGAAATACACTTCTGGATATAAAAAAATCACTTAATTTTTTATATCAGTAAGTTGATTTTATTTATTTCAATAAAAATAGATTTTTGATTACAAAGCATAAGTTTATTCTTGCTATAAAAATCAGTTTAAAAAAAATTACTATTATTTATTTATATTAAGTATATTGACTTCTTTATATCAAGAAATGCATTCTTGTTATTTATCAAAATTTGTTGTATTTTGAAATAAACAAATCGAATTATTTCATAGTTTATATCAATAAATCGTATTCCGGATATCAAGAAATGAAATAATGTTATTAATAAAATAAATGATTTATATAACGGCGCCCCATACACTATATGAACAAGTCAGTTTACCAGGATCATTAATCAATCGATTACCTTTGAACTTTGGCAGCCGAATAAACGGGTTGTTGCAAATATGCATTTCTAGCTGTTTGTCTATTTAAAGAAGTGGCAATATAACATCATATAAATAAAGCTTAAGACAACCGTGACCACTGCTGTTTACTATACATATTAATCGAAATGATGCGATGAGCTGATGTTTGTTTTATTTATTAACAGCGTACTCAAGTCCATGGTGGTTGCACGTGAAACAGTACTGGGAGCACAGAAATGACGAAAACGTTCTTTTTATTCAGTTTGAAAAATTAATAAAGGTATTGCCGCTTTTCATGATTCCTCTTGGTGCCATTTCAGCTCTTTCGTATATCTTATACATATATGCAGCGTTTAATTTTTAGTCTTTCTTTCTCTTTATTATATTTATTAGTCGAAGATAGAATAAAGTTTTGCGATGCTTAACGTTTTCGTGGGGAACATTTCGTGTTGCCACTTTGTGTCTTGGTGCCGCAAGCAAACGACGTTTTGTAAAAGTAGACACACAAATACAGTTAAAGCGTCTCCGTGGCCGAATGGTTAACGACGTTGCGTTGTAAACCTTCGCCTCTCACCGCTGCGGGATCTAATCCCACTGGGAGCTCGACTTGTAAGTGAAGAAGTGCCGATTCGGGAGGTGAACAGTACTTGTTCTACCCAGGAAAAGTGGGTGGTCTGCCTCCACCACGAACAAATCGACCGTCATATTTAGCCTTACATGTGTTGAAAATGACGTAAAAACACCATGCAAACAAACAAACAAACAAAACGGTAAATCAGTTCGAAAGCAAGGAACTCTTACACTATCGTGTAAATGTTATAGCGTGACCCGGCTAGCTCTAGTGTTACCACACTCTTACACTATCTTGTAAATGCTATAGCGTGACCCGGCTAGCTCTAGTGTTACCACACTCTTACACTATCGTGTACATGTTATAGCGTGACCCGGCTAGCTCTAGTGTTACCACACTCTTACACTATCGTGTAAATGTTATAGCGTGACCCGGCTAGCTCTAGTGTTACCACACTCTTACACTATCGTGTAAATGTTATAGCGCGACCCGGCTAGCTCTAGTGTTACCACACTCGTACACTATCGTGTACATGTTATAGCGCGATCCGGCTAGCTCTAGTGTTACCACACTCTTACACTATCGTGTAAATGCTATAGCGCGACCCGGCTAGCTCTAGTGTTACCACACTCTTACACTATCGTGTAAATGTTATAGCGTGACCCGGCTAGCTCTAGTGTTACCACACTCTTACACTATCGTGTACATGTTATAGCGTGACCCGGCTAGCACTAGTGTTACCACACTCTTACACAATCGTGTAAATGTTATAGCGCGACCCGGCTAGCTCTAGTGTTACCACACTCTTACACTATCGTGTACATGTTATAGCGCGACCCGGCTAGCTCTAGTGTTACCACACTCTTACAATATCGTGTAAATGTTATAGCGTGACCCGGCTAGCTCTAGTGTTACCACACTCTTACACTATCGTGTACATGTTGTAGCGTGACCCGGCTAGCTCTAGTGTTACCACACTCTTACACTATCGTGTACATGTTGTAGCGTGACCCGGCTAGCTCTAGTGTTACCACACTCTTACACAATCGTGTAAATCCTATAGCGTGACCCGGCTAGCTCTAGTGTTACCACACTCTTACACTATCGTGTAAATGCTATAGCGTGACCCGGCTAGCTCTAGTGTTACCACACTCTTACACTATCGTGTAAATGTTATAGCGTGACCCGGCTAGCTCTAGTGTTACCACACTCTTACACTATCGTGTAAATGTTATAGCGCGACCCGGCTAGCTCTAGTGTTACCACACTCTTACACTATCGTGTAAATGTTATAGCGCGACCCGGCTAGCTCTAGTGTTACCACAATCTTACACTATCGTGTAAATGTTATAGCGCGACCCGGCTAGTTCTAGTGTTACCACACTCTTACACAATCGTGTAAATGTTATAGCGTGACCCGGCTAGCTCTAGTGTTACCACACTCTTACACAATCGTGTAAATGCTATAGCGTGACCCGGCTAGCTCTAGTGTTACCACACTCTTACACTATCGTGTAAATGCTATAGCGTGACCCGGCTAGCTCTAGTGTTACCACACTCTTACACTATCGTGTAAATGTTATAGCGCGACCCGGCTAGCTCTAGTGTTACCACACTCTTACACAATCGTGTAAATGCTATAGCGCGACCCGGCTAGCTCTAGTGTTACCACACTCTTACACTATCGTGTAAATGCTATAGCGCGACCCGGCTAGCTCTAGTGTTACCACACTCTTACACTATCGTGTAAATGTTATAGCGCGACCCGGCTAGCTCTAGTGTTACCACACTCTTACACTATCGTGTAAATGTTATAGCGCGACCCGGCTAGCTCTAGTGTTACCACACTCTTACACTATCGTGTACATGTTATAGCGCGACCCGGCTAGCTCTAGTGTTACCACACTCTTACACTATCGTGTAAATGTTATAGCGTGACCCGGCTAGCTCTAGTGTTACCACACTCTTACACAATCCGGCTAGCTCTAGTGTTACCACACTCTTACACTATCGTGTAAATGTTATAGCGTGACCCGGCTAGCTCTAGTGTTACCACACTCTTACACTATCGTGTAAATGTTATAGCGCGACCCGGCTAGCTCTAGTGTTACCACACTCTTACACAATCGTGAACATGTTATAGCGCGACCCGGCTAGCTCTAGTGTTACCACACTCTTACACTATCGTGTAAATGTTATAGCGCGACCCGGCTAGCTCTAGTGTTACCACACTCTTACACAATCGTGTAAATGTTGTAGCGCGACCCGGCTAGCTCTAGTGTTACCACACTCTTACACTATCGTGTACATGTTGTAGCGTGACCCGGCTAGCTCTAGTGTTACCACACTCTTACACTATCGTGTACATGTTATAGCGTGACCCGGCTAGCTGTAGTGTTACCACACTCTTACACTATCGTGTAAATGTTATAGCGTGACCCGGCTAGCTCTAGTGTTACCACACTCTTACACAATCGTGTACATGTTATAGCGTGACCCGGCTAGCTCTAGTGTTACCACACTCTTACACTATCGTGTAAATGTTATAGCGTGACCCGGCTAGCTCTAGTGTTACCACACTCTTACACTATCGTGTAAATGTTATAGCGTGACCCGGCTAGCTCTAGTGTTACCACACTCTTACACTATCGTGTAAATGCTATAGCGTGACCCGGCTAGCTCTAGTGTTACCACACTCTTACACTATCGTGTAAATGCTATAGCGTGACCCGGCTAGCTCTAGTGTTACCACACTCTTACACTATCGTGTACATGTTGTAGCGTGACCCGGCTAGCTCTAGTGTTACCACACTCTTACACTATCGTGTAAATGTTATAGCGTGACCCGGCTAGCTCTAGTGTTACAACACTCTTACACTATCGTGAACATGTTATAGCGCGACCCGGCTAGCTCTAGTGTTACCACACTCTTACACTATCGTGTAAATGTTATAGCGCGACCCGGCTAGCTCTAGTGTTACCACACTCTTACACAATCGTGTAAATGTTATAGCGCGACCCGGCTAGCTCTAGTGTTACCACACTCTTACACTATCGTGTAAATGTTATAGCGCGACCCGGCTAGCTCTAGTGTTACCACACTCTTACACTATCGTGTACATGTTATAGCGCGACCCGGCTAGCTCTAGTGTTACCACACTCTTACACAATCGTGTAAATGTTATAGCGTGACCCGGCTAGCTCTAGTGTTACCACACTCTTACACTATCGTGTAAATGTTATAGCGCGACCCGGCTAGCTCTAGTGTTACCACACTCTTACACAATCGTGTAAATGTTATAGCGCGACCCGGCTAGCTCTAGTGTTACCACACTCTTACACTATCGTGTAAATGTTATAGCGCGACCCGGCTAGCTCTAGTGTTACCACACTCTTACACTATCGTGTACATGTTATAGCGCGACCCGGCTAGCTCTAGTGTTACCACACTCTTACACAATCGTGTAAATGTTATAGCGTGACCCGGCTAGCTCTAGTGTTACCACACTCTTACACTATCGTGTAAATGCTATAGCGTGACCCGGCTAGCTCTAGTGTTACCACACTCTTACACTATCGTGTAAATGCTATAGCGTGACCCGGCTAGCTCTAGTGTTACCACACTCTTACACAATCGTGTAAATGTTATAGCGTGACCCGGCTATCTCTAGTGTTACCACACTCTTACACTATCGTGTAAATGCTATAGCGTGACCCGGCTAGCTCTAGTGTTACCACACTCTTACACTATCGTGTAAATGTTATAGCGTGACCCGGCTAGCTCTAGTGTTACCACACTCTTACACTATCGTGTAAATGCTATAGCGTGACCCGGCTAGCTCTAGTGTTACCACACTCTTACACAATCGTGTAAATGTTATAGCGTGACCCGGCTAGCTCTAGTGTTACCACACTCTTACACTATCGTGTAAATGCTATAGCGTGACCCGGCTAGCTCTAGTGTTACCACACTCTTACACTATCGTGTAAATGTTATAGCGTGACCCGGCTAGCTCTAGTGTTTCCACACTCTTACACTATCGTGTAAATGCTATAGCGTGACCCGGCTAGCTCTAGTGTTACCACACTCTTACACTATCGTGTAAATGTTATAGCGTGACCCGGCTAGCTCTAGTGTTACCACACTCTTACACAATCGTGTAAATGCTATAGCGTGACCCGGCTAGCTCTAGTGTTACCACACTCTTACACTATCGTGTAAATGTTATAGCGTGACCCGGCTAGCTCTAGTGTTACCACACTCTTACACTATCGTGTATATGTTATAGCGTGACCCGGCTAACTCTAGTGTTACCACACTCTTACACTATCGTGTAAATGTTATAGCGCGACCCGGCTAGCTCTAGTGTTACCACACGCCATAACAATGGGTTGTCATGCAAACAAACGACAGCTTCCGTAATCATCATTTATTGATGGTAATGAACACAAAAACATCTCTGTAAGTAAACAATACTCAAAGTAAGTCATCTAAAATAGTACACATATAATTCCATATCAAGGATGAAGTAGTTACGCAATAACTTACATAAATATGAATGAATGAATGAATGAATGTTGTTTTACGGCACGTCGACACATAAATAGGTCATATTGTGCCCCTAAATTGATGAAAAATGAAGTATTATTTAAAAATAAGTGTAAATATATAAAGATAAACTATTAAAAAATAAAAAATAAAAAAATAAAATATAAGGCTTGATAAGGTGTAATATAAACTATGTAATGTAAATCAACAAATGCCAGTCAACGGGCATATAAACAAATAAATATATATAAGAACACATTATAATGATTTATATAGTCTGATCTCTTTTAGGAAATCTAAAACAAGACTAAAATCTACAGTATCAAATAACTCTTTCATAGTATTAACATTGTAGTACCTTTGACGCATAGGATCAAAGTCTACACATTCCAATAAGATGTGTTAACGGTGCAAAGCAGGGTATACATTCTGGTAATTGCTCACCTTGTAATAAATATGAATGAGTATAACGTGTATGCCCTATCCTGCACCGGGCTAGAATAACTTCCTCTCGACGAACGGGTCTACTAGAAGAACGCCATTCTCCGAGTAACGGTTTAATTGAATGGAGTTTATTGTTAACTGACAAATCCCAAGCGGTTTGCCAAGAGCTACGAATATATGTGTTAATACAACTTTTAAAATCAGTATAAGGTAATTTGGTATTAGATATATGTAAATCTAATGCTGTCTTAGCAGCACTATCAGCTCTATCATTACCACGTATTCCTACATGGCTTGGAAGCCAGCAAAAAATAATAACATTATCAATTATAAGAAAATTGTACTTTTCTAAAAGTTGAAGCACAACTGGGTTATCATGTTTCATATTACCCAGTGCTTGAAGAGATGAAAGGAAATCAGAAAATATTACACAATGGTCATCATCAGATTCCTGAATATAATTTAAGGCAAGTTCAATTGCCTTAAGTTCAGCTGAAAAGATAGAGGCCTTGTCAGGCAGGCGGCTCTTTATGCTGTGTTTGTGAACAGCTGCTGCAGCTACCTTATCTCCATCTTTAGAGCCATCTGTGTAGATATGTTGAAAGTCACTGTATTTCGATATTATTTCATTAAATTTGCTTTGAAAGACAGTAGGGTCTGTACTGGATTTGTTATTATTACAAAGATCAAAAATAATTGTTGAAGTTTCCAAAGTCCACGGTGGAATTTGTGGTACTTTGTACTTGGCAATCAAATTTAGGTCGATTTCAGTGTCTATTAATTTTGGTTTAATACGAAGACCAAAATGGCCGAATGGCCTTCGGTTTTCGATCAAAAAGAGGTACACAACTAGGATTAAAAACATTATCGAAAGTTGGGTTTGAAGGGTTAGACTTTAATTTTATGGCGTATTGAAGAGCTAATTTGGTTCATTGGCTTCAACATATAGTCTTTCGGCTGGTGATGTACGAAAGGCACCTAAGGCGAGTCGTAATCCTTGATTATGTATAGGGTCGAGCATCTGCAAGTACGACTTGCGAGTCGATCCATATACTATTGAGCCGTAGTCCAGCTTGGATCTGATAAGAGATCTGTAAAGTCGCAAGAGGACTTTTCGATCTGCTCCCCAATTAGTGTTTGCAACAACTTTAAGTAAGTTAAGAGCTTTAAGGCATTTGGCCTTCAAGTATTTAAGGTGTGGTATAAACGTTAATTTACGGTCGAAAATAAGACCAAGGAATTTTGCCTCATCCACTACTGGTATTGGTGACCCATCCACTGTTAGATGAGGGTCCCATAAATATGAATAAATACTGATAAAGGTGATCCGTTGAGAGCAACAAACACCATTAAGAGGATAAAGCAGCAGACTCGGTTTTATTGAGTGAAGTTTATCAGACATTCAGTTACTTACTGTATTTAAAACAAATCATACTTAATGCTTTTAACATCATGTACTACTCATATATTACAATCTTACTGTTAATGGATATATTAACATATTGCAAAATATATGTATAGGATAGAGCATGAGTTTTGCACGTGTACGGGGAGATAATGCACGAGCGTGAGCGAGTGCATTATCGTCCGTACACGTGCAAGACTCATGCTCTATTGTATTTATACCACAATAACTAACATATGCTGTGTATATCCTCGGGTATTACACGATGCAAAGTGTGTATTTAGGCTATTGTGGTATAAAACTTTCTTAACGCATACCTGCAGCATGAACTGTCGAATAATATAGTCACAATATAGTCACATAGTTATTATTAATACCTGCGTGTGTATGGTACAAAGACTATATTCATCACATCCATCTCTCCTCCCATTCTATTCACCAGCTCGCCAACAGCTCAACATACATGTATCTACATGTACATTAGTTCATGTACCTTTAAACTACATCATAACAAGCTGGACACAGACAATCGATTCAAACTTCTAGCAATCTTCAATATGCAATGCGTGCCTCTGTTGATATAATTTTACTTATACAATATACGAGCCATGCCTCGGGACTCTTGCTTTATGTGTGCCCTTATTGAATCGTAGTTTACATTATAGGCGGGATATACTTGTAATTGTGACGAGAGCCATGCCTCGGGACTCTTGCTTTATGTGTGCCCTTATTGAACCGTAGTTTACATAATAGGTGGGTTAAACTTGTAATTGTGACGAGAGTCATCCTCGGGACTCTTTATTTGTGTATGCCCTTATTGGACCGTAGTTTACATAATAGGCGGGTTATACTTGTAATTATGACGAGAGTCATGCCTTGGGACTCTTGCTTTGTGTGTCCCCTTATTGAACCGCGGTTTACAAAATAGGCGGGTTATACTTGTAATTGTGACGAGAGTCATGCCTCGGGACTCTTGTTTTATGTGTGCCCTTATTGAACCGTAGTTTACACAATAGGCGGGATATACGTGTAATTGTGACGAGAGCCATGCCTCGGAACTCTTGCTTTATGTGTGCCCTTATTGAACCGTAGTTTTACATAATAGGCGGGTTATACTTGTAATTGTGACGAGAGCCATGCCTCGGGACTCTTGCTTTATGTGTGCCCTTATTGAACCGTAGTTTTACATAATAGGCGGGTTATACTTGTAATTGTGACGAGAGCCATGCCTCGGAACTCTTGCTTTATGTGTGCCCTTATTGAACCGTAGTTTTACATAATAGGCGGGTTATACTTGTAATTGTGACGAGAGCCATGCCTCGGGACTCTTGCTTTGTGTGTGTCCTTATTGAACCGTAGTTGACAAAATAGGCGGGATATACTTGTAATTGTGACGAGAGCCATGCCTCGGGACTCTTGCTTTGTGTGTGTCCTTATTGAACCGTAGTTGACAAAATAGGCGGGTTATACTTGTAATTGTGACGAGAGCCATGCCTCGGGACTCTTGCTTTGTGTGTGCCCTTATTGAACCGTAGTTTACATTATAGGCGGCATATACTTGTAATTGTTGTTCGCGTGTTCTTTGGTTAACTGCATTCTATGACTGCTTTATATTCTGTTGGACTGAATAGGTATGAATAACCAAAGAAAACATTTGTTTTTTTTAAATAAGTATCATATTAAAAACGATGCTTTACAGATTTGTACAGCGTCAATACTCTATTAGTTGCCAGGTCGGATGACCAGTTTTGAATATAACTGTCTATCAATCGTTGCTTGAATAGTTTGGAAAGTGTTTGGGATATAATGAGGTGTGGCCAAACCATGCGTACATAAAACCACTAATATTCAGTAATGACTTAACCCAATTATTTAATCCTCGTTCACAATCGTTTTTTGCGTTTTCATATACATGCATTATAATAATAGCATCAGTTGTGACCGCTTTTTGCCAGTATTTAATGATATTACCATGTCTATTTATATATAATGGATAACGGCCTAATTCCCCATACACGCCGGCATTACCTGTCGATAATTTTACACCGAGTATTTGTTTACAATACTTGAAATATATCCTTTCAATTTCCTTTGATTTAGTAAAACCCCACACTTGACTGCTATACATTTTGCACGATATGACATCATACGACCTCAGCTATTACATAATAAGGAAGCGCCGGGTCATCTCCTTGTCTGTATTAATAACATAACATTGGTATTTATATTATCCGATCAAAACCAGTTGCACTGAAGCACCATTTTATGTTGATAGAGGAGGTAAATGTTTGAGGTATTTGAGTGATAAAATCCCATATATTCGATCTAATTGACATTCTATCGACTTTATGGACCTTTAATACCTACTTACCTGCCAGGTATATATAAACCCGCTAGAAATATATTATTTCTTAATGGATATTTTATTCTCTGAGCATCCTCGTATTTGTTCATCTTAAACGATACGGTTATACAGAAGCCGCGTCTTCATTATTTCATACTTTTCTCCCAAACCATCATAATAATTTTACAAACTTCAGAACCGACGGCTTACGATCAAACAGATTGCTGAGTTTCTTGGCAGAGACCTGACAGAGGAGCAGCTTGGTCAGATCGTGGAACACACAAGTCTAGAAAGCATGAAAAACAACAATTCTGTCAACTTCGGGTACTTTGAGGACGCATTTGCAACAGACAAAACTGATGGCGCTTTTATAAATCAAGGTTTGTAACATTAAAACATTTACTCTTTTTAGAGAGTTGTGAAATACTGAACATGGCATTTTAATAGGTAAAATATAATTCCGACTCACAGAGCCCGAGTAATTGAAATTTGTATTTAAACCTTTGCATCGACCAATGTTTTTCAGTATTTATAGTGTAAAATACATAATTTACAATGTCCAACTTATTTCAGTTTAAATTTTACCAAACTCTGTAGTACAACTCTGCATAGGCCAATAGTTTACTGGTACCTATATAAATTATTAATTATATATTGATATAATATCTCCAAAACATTCTTTACATTTGTTTTTTGTGTAAAATTTGGCAGAAGTTTTTTTTATTGAAATTAAAAGGCCTTTTATAAACATTATATCACAACTAAACGTTTTTTAAAGGCTTCAAAGCATGTTTAGGTTTAAAGGGTGCACTACTGTATATTATATAGCGACGATAATATTGTTAAATTTTGTTTATTTATTTCAGGAGAAGTATCCGGTTGGAAAAGAGACATACCGGATGATTTGGCAAAGAAAATAGACGAAATGATAAAACGCGAACTTGGTGACACAGACCTTAAATTTGAATAGACACATGGGCAACATTTGTATTTAGTGAATACTATCAGTGTAAAAAACAACTTTTAAAACCTTCATGCCAATAAACAACAAGCTATTATAATAATACATTAGTGAAAAAAATTAATGAAAACACGGGACACGGGTCGGGTTTTTGTAATCTGTTGTACACGGGACACGGGTCGGGTTGTTGTAAGCTGTTGTAGCTGAACGGGTTAGTTTTCTCCTTTATATAAATTATGTTAATGGCGACACTCGTCAAAAGAAACTTATGGTGGCTTATAACTACCGTCGAGATAAGTTATTAGGGATATTTATTTCAGCTATTAAGACGACTTTTATAACCTTATAAGTCGACATAAGAACAAAATCTAGATAAGTATCACGACAAACTTTAACCACGAAGTCATGATAATGCTTTAAAGTCACATTTTCGATTAATATGTCGCGTAAGTTTTTAATCTTCGGATCACTCGGATCACTCGGATTTTAAGGGAGGGGATAGACTGCTTCACTGCGCATGTCCCGTTTTACACAATGCTGTGTAGAAGTCTAACTTGACTGTCATTCCAGAGCATTATCGCAACCTCACGGCGAGTTAGCAAAGAAATGTGTCACGATACGTTTTTGAGTAGTCTTTCTTATAAGTCGACTTGTAAGGGCTTAAGAAAGTATCGCCACTAAATTATCACGACGGCAGTTAAATGCCAACATAGAAACCACTACACAACTACGTAGTCTATAATTGTACTGATTTATTATCTCAGTGAGAGTCGATTTATTCAACTACTAAGAATATCAACAGACAGCTGCATGATGTATGCCTTACAATATTCACCTGTGTCAGGATGGGCTTGATATATATAGAAAGAGTAGCACTATTTGTTGTATGAATATCTAATAAACTGCTTAAACAGCGTATTCATTTTAAGAAACGAATAAGTAATCTGCTCAATGAAAATTCTTGTGAGCTAAACAGGTAATTCCAGGGCTCAAATTTAGCGACAATTTGGACTGGCAACATTTCACCAGTCAAATGTTTTTTAACTGACAAAACGAAAAAGTTACTTGCAATTTCTAGGGTTGTGTGTGTGAGTAAGTACAAATATGTAACAAATAAGTAAAAAGCACAATATGATTCATCATTAGCAAACATGCTAGATTCCATATGTGTCATACAAATACAAAGACATATCAGGAAAACTTATACATATTAAAACACCATTGATATGAAAGCAAATGTTTCTAAAAAAATCCAGACCTGGTATTCTAAACACGTAAGGTATTTTGATGCACTTGCAGATTTTTGCCATTCTAAAAATGTCACTTGCATTTTGCCAATACGCCAGTTTAAATTTGAGCCCTGAATTCCGTTAAGGATTTTTGATTGTTTGGACACCTTGACAGAAGGGTGTTTTGACCTTTGTTGTGAGCCCTGCTGACATTTACCTGGTCGAATACAAAACTTCCATAAACGATGGAAGGCGATTTTAGCATTTTATTATCCTATGCTGACTTACTTTTAAAATATAACATGAATTTAAGAACACTACTACAACAAGACTTATCGCAATTTGACTTCTTCAGGTGAAGTGATTTACAATCTTCGTAAGATCCTTGGTGATGATCTCTTTCATAATTAAACTTGTTTAAACGTTTATCAAAAGTTGTTATGACCCTATCAGTTTGCAAAGCACTGCATGTTTGACCCATTTACACCTCGCAAGTATGCTTTTTAAATCAGCGACGACAGGACAGATTGTGGACCATGTGATGACGTCTACTTAGATGCTGAAAGTATCGTGACTGATTTCTGCCATTTTTCGTCTTTTCGTTATTATGCCGCGACAATTAATTCATATGTAATAGTTGTTTATGACCGTAATCTGGCTGTCTGATGTTGTATAATGATGCAAAACACATATGTAAAGTTACAATCCATTATGTGAAGTAGTTTCCGAGATACAAGCTTACATACAAACTTTAACCGGGCGCAGACGACGTTGACAATTGCTATTTTTTCTTCTTCGAAAGAGTCGAGCTAATGACATATTAACTGTTAAGAACGTGTCTATGTGTTACTTCTGTAGCACCGCTAAATGTAAAATATCTAACGCTAAATGTTAAAACTTCCGCTAAATGTAAAATATCTAACGCTAAATGTTAAAACTTCCGCTAAATGTAAAATAAATATCTAACGCTAAATGTTAAAACTTCCGCTAAATGTAAAATATCTAACGCTAAATGTTAAAACTTCCTCTAAATTTAAAATATCTAACGCTAAATGTTAAAACTTTCGCTAAATGTTAAATATCTAATGCTAAATGTTAAAACTTCCGCTAAATGTTAAAAATTATTAAATGCCAAATGTTATAAAATTGAACATATAGCGTTTAGTGGAATCCGTTAACCGCTAAATGTTAAAAGTCAACAAAGTTGTCTGAAGTATGTAATGGTATGAACATCGCTGCTTTAATCGACCCAGCTGCATGTTATAATGATATCATCACGAACGAAAAAAATATTAAAATGCTGAATTGGGTCCGAATATTCAATGCAAAACTGACTTCGAATGTTGAACGCGATTGTACGATGATAAAAATGAACAAGACATATACTGTATAGGACTAGTTAATTGATATATAGAGACACTAATGCGTCGCCACATAACTCATGTTTACCAAATGTCCTTTTTTATTTAAAAATGTACAGGACACCAAATAAGATGTCGAAGATTATGTCTATAACTTGACTGCTTAAATTATATGAGAGTTTTTGTTCTCATTCTGACCGCGTTGTCATCGCGTTAAGAATTCACATTTATTTTACTGGGTGAGTTGAAACAGCTTGGTCAATTTTAACCAAACTTCACATGGATGATTCCTTTTGTTAATTGTTCTAAAGTTTAAATATAAAATTTTGCATGGTTTACATAGACTTATATAGGGAAAACTTAAAAAATCTTTGTTTAAATTGTTAGCATGGAGTTGTGGGTTTAAATTTCGGTTGAGGGTTTTATTGTGTTTGCACTTGTAAAAAGGTATTGAAAGAAATTTAATGATGAAACCCCTTGATATAAGAGCCATTTTAGCTTGTAGAACATCCATAGGCCCTCTACTTCTCTTGTTATTTATTATTATTAATGAGCGCTAACCCTCTGGTCTATCAAGTTTGCTCTTTTGAAGTCCCTGGGGTCAAATATGGCTGCAGCCCCTGGGTCCAAAGTTTGTATGTAGATTTGTTTGTTTGTGGGTTGTTTACGTCAATTTCAACACATGTAAGGTTATATATGACGGTCGATTTTTTGTGTTGGTGGCATACCACCCACTTTTCCTGGGTAGAACCAGTACTGTACACCTCCCGCCATCCGTAAAAATTGACACTTCCTCACTTATAAGTCGAGCTCACAGTGGGATTCGAACCCGCAGCGGTGAGAGGCGAAGGTTTACAACGTAACGTCGTTAACCATTCGGCCACAGAGACGCTTGTATGCAGAGATATTGCATGTTTTTACATAGACCTAGACATAAAAACATCTTCAATCAGCATTTGCGAGAGGACAATTTTTTCATCATTGCAAAGATCCTCAGGTGATCGATTCAGGGCCATATTGGCCCTCTTGTTTAGGATTGCACTCAGTCTGTCACACTGTGTTTCCGCTCAATAACTTCAGCTAGGAATGAGGTACTGGAATGCAACTTTATGGGTAGGTAGCGTGTATGATATTGCATTTGAGGTCCCTGGGGTCAAGGTCACTGTTACTGAAAATTGAAAAACGGTTTCCGCTCAATTACTTCAGTTAGGAATGAGATATTGGAATAAAACTTTATATTTACCATAAGTTTGTTCAAATGGTGACCCTAATGATACGAGTCCTCTTGGGCCTCTTGTTTCACATTTGTATGTCTTCTGACTTAGGGCTTTATGATGTCATTTTATCATGTTATGTTCAGATGTCTACCAATATTACTATGCTGAACATGTAGTTCATATATCTTCACAGATTTCTTTTTTTTTTTTTCGGCATAGTTATCTCGATTCAAATGCAATCCTTTATTTGCCCCTTTTCTTGAACTACACATAGTCGTTCTTGCAAACAGTTTTATCTTATGCAGTAATTCTTAAACAGTTATGTTCAGTCTCCTATTTTCAGACAGTTAATTGAGCATTTTACACTTCTAAATTTAACACGCTACCTCATGCAGTAACGCATTGCTGTTACGTTACATTATGCATTTACATGTTCATGTGTCACTTTTAGGAGACAATTAATTATCCTCAAAAAAAAAATCACACAATGACCGGTAGGGTACATCGCATTGCATAGCAATACTTCTTTTTTTTCTTCTTTTTTTCAGTTTTCTTTAGCAAATAATATTTAATATATTTCTTCACATATCGTGTTATGTCACAAAAACTAAACATACATAAAGTTATAATTTGCTATACATTTTTCATTTCTTAATCAATCTGTATATCTACAATGCAGAGTATGCTTGTTAAAACATAAAATGAAACAGTTGACGAATTATTCGGAAACGTTACAACTTATTAACGAGAATTATGCTATAAAATCAATTGAATACAACATGTTTTTTTATATTATAGAAACCATCAATATAGAATTAAACTTTACAAACTATGCCGGATAACTATTCTTAATACCTCCGTGTACTTTTACGCTGTGTCCCCTATACACTGCGATAACGCTGAGCATATAACAGCTGGACTAAAGCAAGGGGAGATAATCGCGCCGATAATGTTCGCACTTTTCCTTGAAGACCTAGAGCTGTATTTGTATAATAGTATTGAAAGCGGACTGTCTGTTAATGATATATCTCTTATTTTTTTGTTTTTGCCGATGACATGGTTCTTTTAGGTACGAGTATAGAAGATCTTCAAAGGCGTTTAAATAACTTATGTAACTATTGTGAAACATGGGGTCTAGAGGTAAACACAGAAAGGTCTAAAGTGGTGGTTTTCGAGAAAGGGGAATAATCAGAGTCACCAAAAATTGGTCTTATAACGGTACTATGCTCGAAGTGGTCGATGATTTTAACTACTTAGGAGTCGTGTTTGACTATACAAGGTCATTTACGCTTAACCAACAAGCATTATGCGGTAAAGCGCTTAAAGCTATGAACCTTTTATTCATAAATATTAAGAAATACGAGTTAATCCGAAAACAGCTTTACAATTGTTTGATGTTGTAGAGTCTATTCTTAATTACGGCAGTCAAGTGTGGGGTTTTATTAAATCCAAGGAAATTGAAAGGATACATTTACAGTATTGTAAACAAATACTCGGAGTAAAATTATCGACAAGTAATGCGGGTGTTTATGGGGAATAAGGCCGTTATCCATTATATATAAATAGACATGTTAATATCATTAAATACTGGCTGAGAGCGGTCACAACTGAATGTAATTAAAAAGCATGTTTATGAAAGCGCAATAAACGATCGGAACGGGGATTAAATATTTGGGTTTCAAAAGTAAAGTCATTATTAAATACTAGTGGTTTTATGCACATACACTTTATAAAGCTATTCAAGCAACGATTGATAGATAGTTTATTCAAAACTGGTCATCCGACCTAGAAACTAATAAAGTATTGACGCTGTACAAATGTTAAGCATCGTTTTGAATATGATACTTATTTAGATTATTGCATACAAGGCGCGATCGTTTTAACCAGATTACGTTTGTCCACTCATAGTTTAAGAATCGAAACAGGGAGGTATTCTCACGAAAGGCTAGAAAGGAATGAAAGGATTTATCAAATATGTAACACTAACGATATTGAGGACGAGTTCCTTTTTAACTTAATATGCCCTGCTTATAATACAATCTGAAGTAAATATATCAAACGATATTAAAAACAAAGGCCAAGCATGTTTAAAAGTATTGCTCTCCTTCAGATAGATATGTTTGTTTTTGTTGTTTCTTGTCTGTTTTTTGTGTGATTGTTTTCATTCAGTTATCTGTATTTTTTCACGAAATATTTTATAAATAGGTGAAATTGTACTAATCTTGTCAATGTGTTTAAATTATATTTGTAAATGTGTATTTATATGATGAAAAACTGTGTAATAGTTTAAGTCAATAACATGTCTTCTTCTTCTTCTTCTTCTTCTTCTTCTTCTTCTTCTTCTTCTTCTTCTTCTTCTTCTTCTTCTTCTTCTTCTTCTTCAAACAGGTAGCCTTCCGGTCCAAATGGTTTATTTATAGCACAGGTATTGTTTATGTTAACACAGAAGTTAAAAAGTTCACATACCAAAGCCCAAAGCTTACGTTTTTATTAATCACTGGTTTCATTTAACATCTGGGTACATCGGGCAATTTAATGCAAGTTTGACGGTAATGTTATAAAACAATAATTGACACAAAGTCGTCATCGAATTCGTTGAGGTTGGAAAAGCATACTGTGTCTTTAAATACTTTCTAGAACAGGCGACACATGCACCGAAAGGCACCCATCTAGTCTAAGTAGTTGTCAGAATGATTATGTGTGTTTCATGTTGATCTAGACTGTGTAGGCGTGACATGAAATTCCATAGATTTTTTCTGCCTAATAAAGGGGTGACCTATTAAATTTTGCTTTATTGGACACTGACCAATAGAGCAAATCAATGCGGAATCTCTCGGTGTTTATTGTACGTAACGTTATCTGACGTCATGCACGTAACGTTGCCTGACGTCATTAAACAAACAAAAAACAACAACATGGCGGAGTCCTCGATAAGCGTAACATTCTGAGAAATAGGTAACAATTGTAATTCATACAAAAAAATGTGGATAATCTACATGATAAATAGAATAGTATGTCAGTGCCTTTTACTATCAAGTTTATTAGGCTCGGCACGAAAACGAAGAATGGGTCGAGCCTCGCCATTCTTCGTTTTCTAAGCCTCGCCTAATAAACTTGATAGTAAAAGGCACTGACATAATATTCTCTATTTATATGGTAAAACTCTACTTTTGTTTTTCATTTTTCTCACAATTAGTCAAAACTATTTCAGACTTGCAGAAAGAAACAGTAAGTTAAAAAAAATGTGTTCCTGGTAGAAGTTATACTTTTTGTTGAAAAAAATATTGTCTATTTTAGAATCAATTTAACTTTTCATGGAGGAGGTACTTCCCACGCATTCACTATGTCTCAGTAGAAATGGCTATTCTACCGTCTGAAAATACACTGATGGTAGTGGTCTCTCTTGCACTTTTTTTATGCGCGTATGGGGGTAATCTGTCCATAAACAATTTTCATTCCAGACGATAATTTTGAAACTATAACACTCAAACAGATACATTGCGCTTGGAGAAAGGAGAAATCTCATTGTTTATGGGGTCAGATGATCGAAGGGCAAGATCACCATGCCTTTATGGAAATATGAATTATGCACCATGATTTCAAAAGCATAATACCCACCATCATGAAACTTCATGTACATTTCCGTAGGTGAGAGTAGGAACACTTGTTTTGGAGTCTAGGCAGTCAAAGGTCAAGGTCACCATGACCTTCTATGGAAATATGCATTCCAAGCGATAAATGAAACCATAACACTCATGAAACGTCTTAGGTACATAGCCCTTGGTGGGAAGTGGAACCCTATTGTTTTTGGGGTCAGTGGGTTAAATGTTAAGGTCTCTATGACCTCATGTGGCTATGTTTATTCCATGTGATAACTTCAAAAACATGACACTCATCTTAAAACTTCAAAGATACATTGCCCTTGATCAGAGGAGGAACTCTGTTGATTTTGGGCTCACTTCGGTAAAGGTCAAGGTCACAATAACCTTATAGGGGTATACATATTCCAAATGATACCAGGAGTATAAAACCTATACTCATGAAACTGTATAGGCACATTTCCTTTGGTAAGGGAAAGAATCCTATTGCTTTTGGGGATAGAATATCAAAAGGTCAAGGTCATCATGACCTAATATGCACATAAGCATTCCACATGATAACTCCAAAAGTATACCCTCACACGTAGTAAACGTCATAGATGTGCATTGTCCGTAGTGAGAGCATATTGCTTTAGGGTTCAGTAGGTCACCAAGGACACGTGGAACTGACAATGTCCGAACCTTAGAAACATTCTACCATCTGTAACTAGTAAGTATAAGGTCATCTTGAAACTTTACAGAAATAATACCCGTGTTAAATATTGACTCCTATTAATTTTAGGGTCAGTAGGTCAAAGGTTAAGGTCACACTAACCCAATCAAACCCAAAAACGTATCTTGCGCTGTAATTTATTTAATATTATACCTTCAATTTTGAAACATACAAATACATGCAGTATCCATTTTGCAACAACTACCTTATTGCTTTTACGGTAGTAGGTCAAATGTCAAGGTCACTCTTGACCTGATCATGAAAACATATTTCCCGGATGTCATTCTTGAACTATTTGCCCTACACTCTTAAAACTTTATAGTGTCTTTTAAATTATCAAACATCAGCTGCAACTGCTTTAAAATAGTCTACGACCTGGTACGCGGCATTGGTTACAAAGGGCTCAACAACTCTGAGCATACACTGGAATCCTGAGAGACCCTCTTTTACCAAAGACTTCGACCAGAGTCACAGCTACGGCCAGCCATTCCATTCAACAGCTTATCATAACAGCGTCCTCCTGCCAACTCGAATTTAATTATGTGCTATTTTTTTATAATTTTTGCAAATGGCGTCTCTCAAAACAAGGGAAATAATCCTACAACTATTATAGTTCAGTCAGCTTAAGTAAAACTTACGTGATACTTCTATTTTTCCATCGTGTAATACCAGTTATTGTTAAAAAAACATAACAAATGTTTACATTTTCATTCGTAATTGTTTGATATAAGCTAATTATATTATATTATAGGAAGTCTTCCAATCCCAGTCCAAATGGTTTGTCTATGTCCGAGCCATTCCAATCTTTGGAAAATTTGAATGTAATAAAAGGCATAGCTGTGAATGCCCAATGGATGTCAAGAGTGAGATGAGGTTACAACGAGCGGTTGTTGCTCGGTTAATGGTTCAAATAGGAGATCGTGACTGTTGATTGCATAAGTATCTTAGCATTTTTGGGTGGAGAAATCGGATAGGTGAACTATATTTTATAATATTTGTAGAATGCCATACACGGTATAATGTATGCGTGTGCGCGTGATTTAACCCAAAATCGCGTGAGACTTGATATGTATGACAAGGCAGGGCTGATGTTTTACTGCTTTTACGTAAAAAAAAAAGTAATACTGAATATTTAAAGACTCGAGAGACTGGATGCGATTAAATTAAATTAAATTAAACCCCATGCTACCTTTGGCTGCGTTTATAGTTATTGTTTTGCGAAAATGTTTGATGACTCAGTTTGTTTTGTTGCTAAATCATACATATTAGTTTATAAAGGAGTTATATTGCTAACACATATCTTTTAAACAGAGTCTACTTCTGATTATTCATGAGTAAAAACTGGCCGAGTCGCTTAGTTTCTCGGACAAGTTAACCTGTACGGAGCATGGTCCCAATTTAGTGCATAATTATGTCCATTGAATAAAAAACTGAAACACATGGTTTTAGTCGTATGTGTATTTTTGTCTATTCTTTTTCCAGATGGCCTCCAGTCCTCCCTTTAATATATTAAAATAGTGTGTATAGCCTCATTAATTAATTTAATCCAAATTGAATTGGCGCTGTCCCCTGTCATTGTGATAGTAAGAATAAATTATCATTCATGAAAACATTTGCTGTGTCCTGGTTAAAGAAATTTAAAAAGATCGGACAGGGAAAGTAGCATTCAAGGAGGACATTCAACCACAAAACACAGAAACAAACACGCAAACAGACAAACAAGAAGGCAAACGTAATAATAAATGCAAACGACATCACAAAGACAAAAGGGTTGACAATAGGTCTACAGTTCGTAATATATACAATAATCATAACAAAAGACTAGCACATGCTCTAAAACATGAAGAAAAACACCCTCAACCGTGCTACGGTGGTCCTTTCTGTCCCTTTTATTTGTTTCATTGTTTTAATAACCATGGAATCGAGTGAACAACAGATGTGCATTAGCACCTGACCAATATCATATTCTTGTTTTAAGTTAGTTTGGTAATAAACGTAATCTTGCATTATTGTGTCGTGTTCATTATCAGCTTATAACGATAACTACGACGTTATTAGCACGTGAGGCAAGTCGTTATTACAATTGTGTTCTTTTTTATAAATATATTTATGATACTTTCATTTTGTTTTACATTTGTGAACGCTTTTTTTTCACACTTTTGTCACAAAATATATTTTGTCACCAAACGTGTTTTATCGTATGTTTTTACATATGTGATTTTTTTTACATGTGTAACCATTTTTACATTTGTGACATGTTTTACGTTTGAGGTTCCTACATCGCTGTACTGTAGTAGATTGTTAAATCCAATGGAGGAATGATGGTTTACACATGGGACATATCAGAAATAGTTTTAGTCAGGTGAAGATATGAATAACTGAATGAACCTTATTCATTGATGAGTACTTGAATGAATTGCTTTATCTGTATGTTCAACCCCTGTTTATTAAACGTTTTAGAGTACTCACCTTAGGACCTTTGGTCCATTGAGTATTGATGTTCATGCTTCGGCGAGTGACATTAGTAATGTAAAATTATATAGGCCTAACGATAATTATGGCTGACATGACATGGTAATTGCCGAGAGTGCAAAAAGGTCAGACGTCAGTGTAACAACGCTGAAGATAACAACCGCTGCTAAAGGTAACACTTTCAACGCTAAAGGTAAATACCTCCGCTAAAGGTAACACATCTCTTCCGCTAAAGGCAACATACTGTCCTTTGCATCGGTTATAAATTACTATGTATTACTATTCTATTCGGAACGAAGTGGTAAATACGTCCGCTGAATAGGTGGCGTAAAGGTAACAAGGCTAACGCTAAAGGTAACAACTTTTTCAACATCTATTATGTATTATTCTAGTATTTAGTGTTAGGAAACCTAACTACGTCTGACTACGGCGTACATTTAATATGAGTTATTTATTTAAAAACCACTCGGCAACAGACAAGGTCAGTGGCACATTTGATTTAAGCATATTTTATTGCCATTTACGTAAGCAAATGGGTCGGGCCACAAGTTCTATCAACATTAGTTACGGCCCTTCCCAAGTTGTACATTTGAGTTGATTTAGGTTTTACGACACATCAGTTTGGTTGTTTTGTTGTTTGGTGTTTAAATCCTTTTTCCAGCGCATTTTTGTTGTGGAGGCCGACCACCTACTTATTCCTTGGTATAACCAGTATGTATACCTCCCGCCATTCGTAAGAATCGACACTTTCTCACGTACAAGTTGAGCTCGCAGTGGGATTGGGGTGAGCTCCCAGTGCGAGTGGGGTACAAAGCTACATCGGTATTTGTAGAAAAAATAACCCATCATTTGCTGGTTCTTTTTTATTGCATCTAAGATAGTTCTTTAAGAACGTTAGTTGTTGTTTTTTTCATCCGGTAGCATTTAGGAAAGGGGTGGTAGGCCAAAATACTATAATGTAAGCCTATGGGAATGCAATAACTGTATCTGAACTAAAGGGAAGCAAAAAAACATTTTATCGAACTGGGCTGTAGGTTTACCACCACTAATTACATGTAAATCTCCGAGGTGTAGTCGAATGTAGTTCTTATAATAAAAGTAACCCCTCCTTTTTTGACGGAAATGGGCATTATAAATAGGGGAAATCAGCCCAATTCTGTTCGATTTTGAGGTTGTATGTATAAGAACCGTATTAATAGGTTTTACTAGATCACTGATGAACATTTTCGAAAATTCGACTCTATGTTTACACTTTGTGAGCAACCATCACTGAAAAAAAAACAAGAACTTTTTTACATGTTTTGTGACCCCACTTTTCTGGTGATTTTTCAAGTGAAAAATTACTTTTCTATATGAAAATTACACTGCTACATTATCAATACTTGAGTTGAAGCTGCAGCAAATCATTAATATGTGGCATTTTAACATTGGTTTCTATGTAGAAAATTGTTAGGGGTTTCATACCTATAAGAAATACATAAGTTTTCCATAGTGTTTTACATATGTTTTGAGCGCTTTTAGTCCAATTTTGTTTAGACAAGCCGTAATTTTTAGTTTCAATTTGTTTTCTTGTTTAAAATGATGTGTTTGTGAAGTGTTTCCAATTTAACAATGTTTTATTGTATGATATGTAGGGTTGCATGTTTGCAACATGTTTTCATTAATTAAATCTGCCTGTCACAGGTTTGATAGGCATGAAACCGCTAAATCTTTCCCCTACCCCTCTAAAATAGGATACTTTGAAAAAATGATGATTTATGTAGAAGGCAAAATATTATTCCTTATCATTCGACTTGGTAGCGTTCAGCTGGTATCAGTTTTGATTTTAGCGGTATATTTGGCATTATTGAGCCGTATTCGCTACTATAATCAAGTATGGTACCACCAATTTGCTTAAAAAATCAATGTTGGCATGAAAATGACATAATTGCCATATTCATCATCCTAAAAGTACCTAAAATGAATATTTTATTAACGCCCATTGACTGTTCTAAACATTTGATCTATATAATATGGTGTGTTGACAAGAAATGCCATTTGGTATGACAATTCAGTGGAAAAGTTAAAACAATATCTCTGACTTTTGTCGATTTCAGATTATTGTCCTTGGTATTCACATGGACATATCTCGGCAAATAATTTTTCGATTTGCATGAAGTAGGTATTTTAAAGCATGTTATAAAAATGACAACATAACATTTTCATTTAAGAAACATCTGAACATGTTTTCTTCCCTTATAGGTTTACCACCACTAATTACATGTAAACCTCCGAGATGTAGTCGAATGTAGTTCCTATAATAAAATGTAATCCCTGATTTTTGATGGGCATTATCAGCTTTATAAACTGCCCATTTCTGTTCGATTTTATGGTTGTATGTATAAGAAACGTATTAACAGGTTTTACTGGATCACAGATGAACATTTTCGAAATTTCGACTCTATGCTTACACTTTGTGAGCAACCATCAATGAAAAACAGCTAACAAACAAGGACTTTTTTACATGTCTTGTGACCCCATCTTTTTTGGTGATTTTTCAAGTGGAAAATTAGTTTTCTTTATAAATATTGCACTGCTGCATTATCCATACTTGAGTTGAAATTGCAGCTAATCATTAATATGTGACTCTTTAACATTGGTGTCTATGGGGAAAATGAGTAGTGGTTTCATACCTCTTTCTTACTCCCAACACTTTCAATTGGTCTGGGATGTGGGATGGGGGTGAAATAAAAACGGCCTAGGCTAGCGGCTAGCGGACACTATGCCCGATTTTTTTCTTAAGTTTCGTTTTTTTTTCGGAGATTTTGACCTACCCTACTGTATATATCTGCATGAGTTAGCAGTTTGGTATTTTTGTTCTGACTGTGGTTTATGGTCGGATTATGGGGCCCAAGAAACGTCCAAGATGTCAGCTGAGTTCTGCTAAAACAAACTGCAAAATCACTGAAGAGCAAGTACAGAGGGCGGCCAAATGTGTCACCTATGAAAGGAGATCGTGTGCGGAAGGTATTGTACGATGTTAACGAGAAAAAGGTATCTATCCGCACAGAGGCGGAAACTCACAATTTGTCATTTGGCTTTTTGTATCGCCGACTCTCGGGAGAAGTTGAGGTTGAAAGTAGAAATGGACTAAAAGCAGTATTTAATTGTGAGGAGGAGGAAGCCATGGCACAATGGTTACAAGGAATGGCCGAAAGAGGTCTGGGAAATACACCAGGGGAGACTTTAGACTTCGTTCAGATCTGATAAATAAGCCCAAACGTATTTGGAATGCAGATGAGACAGGATTGTCAATGGGTAGTAAATTCAGTAAGGTGATTGGTCCACTCAAAGGTAAAATGGCCCAAGTTCCACATGTGTCTGGCGGTCACAGTATTCAACGACTTACAGTAATGTTCTGTGGATCTGCCGACGGTGGTATGTTACCACCACTCTGTGTATACCCTCAACCAAAACAAAGAGGTTATAACCCATTAACTGAAGCAGTTGAAAATAGTGCCATCATGTAAACCAAAAAGGGATGAGTGGATTCTGCTACATTTCAAGAGTTCATACAGCATTTTGACAGTTTTGCTGGACAAGAGCGCCCAGTCTTGCTATTGATAGATAGCGTTAGCAGTCATTTGAAGATGCTAAAGCAAAGGGTATCGAGTTATACCGGATCGTACCTAATGCGACCCATTTAATGCAGCCACTGGATAAGGGTGTATTCGGTCAACTTAAGATCATTAGAAGATGCTTATCTGCTTTTTTTACAAGCCATTAACAGTCATTAACAGTTTCAAATCCTCCGGACCTGCAGTCGACAGCACAGTTATAACATCAGAAGTACTGAAACCTGGACTTACATTCAATGACATTAAAGAATCTGAAAGGTGTATAACACAAATGGAACAGTCTGAAAAGTTAAAAGAGACACAATATGCTTTTGACTGCACTTGAGATTGTCCTATCTACCCCTGTCAGACAAAAATATCCAAAACGAATTGAAGAAAGTTATGACGTAGAAGGACAGTCACCCTGCTTCGATGCGTATAATAAATTGTACATAAAAAGTAAGAACTTAACTACTGATTATACATAAACATCGAACAGGAAAAGTAGCATTCAAGGACGACAGTCAACCATAAACACACACAGAAAAAAAGAACAACTATATATAAAAATTAATAAAATGCAAAATAAGACATCACAAACACACAGGGGTTGACAATAGGGCTATCGCCTTGGAACGGGCAGTTGCACCAAACCTCACACTTACCCTACCGTCATCCCAATAAAACGGGACTGTGTAAATAAAGAAATGCTCGCCATGAACTATTCTCTAACAAACAAAACAGCATTCATAGGCAATATAAGTCAAACACAAAGATGCTCGTGTATATATAAATCCAAAAAAACAATAGCCTAGAAAGCCACAAAGAAGGTACTCAATGACTAGGCAGAAGCCAGAGCAATAAGAGAACAAACCATTCAGGGCCCGACAAGACAAGATTGCAGACAAACATCAAACGTCACCGTCCTTTTGGGCTTTAGGTAGACGTCATTACAGGGTCCGCAGTCTGTCCGTTCATCGCACAATTAAAGAGAAAAGCATAGTGGCGAACTGTAAATGGGTCCACCACCAAGAATGCAGTGCGTTGCAAAATGATAGGTTCATAACCTCTTTTGATAAACCTTTCAACAAGTTTAACAAAGATAGTATGACAGTGGTCATGACTAAAGAACTTACGAAGTTTGTAAATCACGTCACCATAGAAGTCAGGTTGTGATTATCGCAGAAGAGTTTTTAAATCAAGTCACAATCTGCGTCAGCAGCGAGTCATACACCTATAGTTAACAATACACCTTCAGTGGCTACCTGTGCGTCAACACCTTGTGTACCTTATGAAGATACTAGTACAGCTACTGTGGCTTCAACTGTTTCAGCTGGACTGGATTGTTTTGCTTCAGTAGCCAGTTCATTGGAATCTGAGACTTCCACCAGGACGCGTTCATCTGAAGATGTAGAAAACCAAAACGAAACATCATCCTGCTCCATGATATCTCCAGTTATAAAAAAGAAACTTGCATTTCCTAGCGCACTGGAATCAACCAAACCAAAACGGAAATATGTCCTTGTTGAGCTACCTGACAACCTTACATCAACTAGTGCTCTTAGAAAAATGGCACTGAAAGTGTTGGATAAAATTAGGGCATTTGCTAATAAAGAAAGGAACGCTAAGACCAAGTACTTGAAACAGTTAAGTAAGAGTAGTTCTGAAGGCAAAAGTAAAATTGCAAAAAAATCTAACTGTGAAAAGCAAAAAGTCAGTGAAAATCAAATCATGTTCAGTTCAACCGAGCACATCGGGGGCTATATTGGGAGATGACGATGATGAGGTTAAATGCATGGGTTGTTAAATGCCATGGAAAGAAGACCAGACACTTGGGACTGGTAATGTGTGGGTTCAGTGTGACAGGTGCAGCAAATGGATACACAAGGACCGATGAGCTCATATGACGACGATCCTTTAAACTGCCCAGAATGTGAGTTGTTTACTCACATTAAGAGTTATGTCCCCTTTTGTGTAATCCCATTGAGATTGCATTTGAAAAAGATACACATTAGAACTCAAATAATCTTGAATATTTTTGCATGACACTTTCAGTATAATATGTTTACACATTTTTCTAGACAGTTCTTCTCTTCAATTATAAATACATATGTGAATTAGTCAATACACACATGACCTTGCGTATGACATCAGCTGAGTATGGATTAATACTCACCTTTATCAAGTTAATATGTATTATTCAAGTATAGCACTGTCTATATAAAAGTGTAAACTTATTAAACTGTAAAAATATTCAGGATTATTTGAGTTGTATTTTTTTCTTTCGTTAATGCACTTGCAGTGGGATTCCACAAAAGGGGACATACTCCTTAAGTAAAGAAACTATGTAGAGTTTGGCCTGGGTCTACACTGATGAATATTCAGTCAATAAATTCCTGCAAATTACCTATAATGTGAATTAAAAAAGTTAAATATCCCAATTAAATAATTATTTATAATAATTAATTAATAATTATATAATAATAACAATAATAATAATATATAATTGTTAATAATAATAATAATCATCTGTTAATTTAGACTTATTTCCTCACTTTGCTTCGCTCGTTCGAAATTTAAGTTATTACATATTTTAATTGTATATTTCTAGGCATTGCCAGTGAGGGCTGACTAGCATGTGGCAACAGAAGATGTTCAAGGGACATCACAACATTCACAGGAGTCACAGGATGTAGCTTATTAGTGGGGCAAATTTGTGACATATTATCTGTATATGTTTTAAGTTCAATATGAATACCATTTTCAAAATGGCCGCCAAAATAAGTTGAAAATAGTAAAAAGTGTAATGCGTTTAATAGTTGCTTGTTAGAAAGTAATTAATATGTTAAATTTGTTTACTAAGATTTCTTGACATAGTATTTGTTTGTCAATATTGCAATACAGAGTTATTTAGAGGCACTCTATGGTTAAAGTATTAAGGTATTTACATGTTTAAATAAAAATTTCGCTTCGGATTGACTCTACGTTTTCTTCAGTGTTTTGAAATTTCTGAAGGATACTAAAAACTTATTTTCTCATCAGAAACGGTCGGTTCATTACAAAATATATTTATAAGCCCCTGACATACATTATCTGACTTGGTAAACCTTATTTACAAGACAAAACCAGTAAACAAAACCCAAACGCGAAGAAATTTTATGCTAACGGGTTAATTGCCTCTAAACTTTTTTTGCGTTGACGCCTTCATATTTAAAATTGAGGCACTTAAAACAATCGAAGACTTGTATGAATACTATATATGGACCAGTGCCCTTGTGGCAAATGTAAAATTAGCTGACACTGCAGATTTCTTTCTGAAATAAACAGATGTATCAGGGAATGCTCATCAAGTGATTACCATACTTATGGTAAACCGCGCTTACAGTTATTTCATTGAGAGTGTGAGAGCAAGGCATGCCTAACATTGAGTATTGCACATGACGATCATAAAGGGCAGCCACAAGTTCACAATTGCAGTACTGTTCAGTTATACTTTAAATCTTAGTCAACTGTGTGTGAGAGAGACTTCATTAGTGTTGTCTCATCAATACCCATTGAACTATTTCTTAAACAAAAAATAAGACTGTGAAAGAAGATGGAGGTGCAGTAGGTGCTGAACACATCGCAGCTTCCATTTTAGATGATATCTGAACTATATATGGCTCGAGGTATATGTTAATTTCAGTTATTGCAATAATTCATCAGGTGCTGCCAAAGAAAGGACTCCGGTCTTTGCCATCATGAACAAGTTCATAAGACAGGTTGAGGAATTAGAAAACTATATTCGAGGATAATATTGAGGATTTACTGTGCTTGACTTACATTACATAGAAGACTCTCGCGTGACAGAACCTACTCAACAAATAAAGTCAAGTGAAGTATATCATGTAAAGCAAGACACGTTTGTAACTGAGCTTATAGATGGCATAACCAATTCGCTTTTAAAACAGATAAACCAGAACACGTCATTCCTCTGTGATCACCCACTTACCACACATTCTATAACTTGCTTTCTCTTCTCGCACGTTCGCATATAACGTTTGGTTTAAGGTTCAGCTGGTGTCTCACCAACCCTTTCTAACTTTGGAAAACATATTTTGGATTTTAGTCAGTCTATACGAGCTACCTTAAAACGCCGTTTTATGCATGCAAAACATTAGTAATTATGATTAGCAAGTTCTTTTACACATTGTTGAATGTCACTTGCAGAAAGTTTAGTAGGAGATACATCATCCATGATGAATATATACGTCACAGCGTGACAGCCATAATGCAAAACAAAATCAGAGCTCTGGTTGGTTGCGATAGAAGAGAAACTAAACAAACTCAACTGAAGATGTGCCTTGTATCAGACAACGAGAGTATGATGCAGACTGATCTCTTATATATATATTGCACCACTAATATATTAAAACCTGTAATAGAATAACCACGAACAATTAAGAAATTCTGAATTTAAGTACTAGTATATGCAAGCAGTTTTAAAGTCAAAATGATATTGGATTAATAAATATAGGTGATAATTTGGATGTTTGACTTATTCAAGATTGCTGTGTGACCAGTTAGTAGTGTTTAAAAGTCACTGGATGTATACTTAGAGTTATTATAAACTAAACGCCTCTAATAAAGATGAGAAACTTAAACACACTTCAAAAATGCTTAAGGCTAAAGACAACTAAAGACCAACTAGTCTCATAGTTGGTATATTATGTATACATGTGTAAAACCTCTAACCCCTGTAGTATAGGGGTGTATACCTCTGTAGTATATGGGTGTATCTAACAACGATTATTGAAGTATAGACATACACCCATATATCAAGACAGTACCTTTATAAAACACATCAACATGTGTTGCTTTCTACAAAATAAAAACAACACATTTTTTCTGCATTTTTGGCGGCCATTTTGAAAATGGCGACCATTTTGACGAAAGAAATTACCTAAATTATATTACATGTTTTAGTGTCTATCAAAGTCCTGAATTTGGTGTGTTTACAATAAAAAACTTTTGATGAAACCAATTATTTATAGACTTCATTCATTTTTTTGGCGGTCGTTTTTCAAAATCTGACGTGGGTCCATAGCCAAAAATGTTTAGTAGAGTATTGTCTAGCTATGTGTCAAGTTTGGTGCTTTTATCGAAAAATGCACAATTTTACCAATATGTCACCAATCTGCCCTACTATACAGACTAGACAAGTGTATAAGAATCGAGAATTGTGTTATTAAAGGCTACCATCATTACAAAATTAGGCCACCTGTAACTACTCCTCTTACACAGTTGTATGTTGATCGTGAATATACAAACATTAGTGACGTTAATGCCTGTCTGGTGTGGGTACTACCTTATCTATTTTGGAGAAGCTATAAATGAAATGACACTGATGCAAAGACACAATTGAAGTTTTCAGATATTGCAGGACTGACAGTTGGACATTGCACTAGAGATATAGCTCCATGTTTTAGGTCAGTCATGGATTCTGGAGGTTCAGTATTTGCTAAAACTATTGGACAGCCAACCCCAAGGTCCCATCCATGGCCAGAGTAGCATGGAATTGGTGGCGGTGTTAGTAATTAACATGTCTATTATGTGTTTCTATTCATACTGTACTGATACGCACAATAATTCAGGTCCAGCATGATTCAGCTTTTACCGGCAAATAAAACGGAACACGGTTTGATTATAATCTCTACCACCCCACAAGACAGAACATTTCTAAATAATGTGTGCGTTTCTCTTTATTGTGGAACTGGAATTAACTGCACACCATAATATACATTTCGCATAGGAAATACAGTGTTTCACTTTTTTCAGCTACAGTATGGTCATAGAAATAAGGATTTCAAAGTGTAAACACTTTCATGGATCATTTCTTAGTCGGTAAATTTGTTTATTTGTCAGCGTAAATAAACCTAATGGTATTATCTATCCTTGCTATAATTTTTAGAAACATAACAAAAAACAGCTATGACGTTTCCAGGAATTCCCGTAAAAAAGTTCATTCTTGGGAACAACCGTAACTTCCTCTCACCATTGGAACAAACTTTACTCGGAGCGCTAAATTCGAACTAAGGAATATTAACTTAACAAGGTATATGATTGAACAAACCAATATAAAAAAAATAGTATTTTGGTATAAGTTACCTTCGTCCCTCGAATGGTTATGGAAATTGCATGATTCTGGTAGATTGTATCACTAAATTAAGGAAGAACCAGGTGTCCGATTTTTTCCTACAAAAATAACGAGTCGAGAAAACTCTGACAGTTGATTTTTTTCTTTTTCTTAATCTATATCACTGCACTATGAAGGTTTGCGTGTTTTTATCAGTTTTGCGATATTCGTTATTAGACTGATATTGTTCTAAGTTTTGCATCATCTTGATTAACAAAGTTACATATGCAGGAACCAGATAAATTCAGTTAAATAAATATATATGATATCTAATAAAGGTGAGGCTATTATTCTATGTCAGTGACTGTCGTGTGTGTACCTTAATTATAGCTGAAAACAAATCAGCTCACAAGTCCCATCTTCGTAGTCTGTTATGATCTTAATATTTGTTCTAGCCTAAATGATGTATTACAGGCATTTCAACGTTTTGACGAGAATGCATGCAAGTCAGGGATTTTCGGACACTGTTTCTATACCTACATCCGTAGCAGTATGTCTAATAAAATATATTTGATCATGACAAACTGTACGACTTAATCTTTTCATTAAGACATTAGTGTTGAAATATCCATCTTTTAGAAATACCGTGAAAAAAACATTAAACGATGGGAAGAGGAGAAGAATGAAGACAACTTAGATCACTTTGTTTGCTCAGAATTAGTGTTTACGCGTTATTTACTTTGCTTAATGATGTTTTTATTAAAACAGTTACATTTCCTATATTAAATACAGAGAAGATGATACATTCGTCCGATTAAAAAAAGTTATACCTCGGGTTGGAATTCCCTATCTTCACCGGCTACCCATGAAAGATTCTTATAATCTAACATGAGGAAAATGCCTATCTCACATGAGCAGAAATGGGAGAAAACACTATTCCAAACTCTGATTCTGAGGGCCTCTAGTTAGAAAAGTAGATTTATACTTTATAATTGTTACACAATGCCGTCAACATGCATTCAGTTTAATATAAAGCCACCAGGTTCGTACTCACTTTTGTGATATCGCCTAGACGCACACATTCCATGTTCTCATGAATTTATTCTATGCAGTTGTTGCTTAATAAACATTTAAACTTTCTCCTTTTAATAGTGTCATACTTGTATTTCCGTGTCAGAAGTAGATATGGTTTAATTTTGAATGGTTCCCAGTTTCACGTTCGCTATTTAAAACATACGTTGGATGGGATCAAGGTTCGCCCATCGACAACCACGTTGGTCTATTTGGGTTACCAATGGCCATATTCACGTTGGTTTACTTTGGGTTACCAGTGGCCACATTTGGGTTACCAATGGCCACATTTGGTACCAACGAGGCCACCGATACTACCTCAGGTGTAGAGTCGCGGAAAGATTGGTTACCAACGCTCTACCTATCGGTGAACCAACTGCTAACGACGGTGACCGATGGTAGCCGATGGTTACCGACAGTGCTTTCGGCCCCACCCCGCTAAAAATCCCGGATCATAAAGGTATGTCCATGTTACTGTAGATAAAATATCGAACAATTTCGATGCACGCCCTCAGTATAAAAAAATGTCTCGCTCGCTCGACGTAAAATGGCTAATGAGTGGTTTAATTAACACATTGTTAAATCCTTTTATTTGAAAACGGACTTTTTTAACCTATCAGTGCACTACCGCAACCAAAATTTTACGTCCCCCATAAAACAATTTCGATGCACGCCCTCAGTATAAAAAAATCTTCCTCGCTGGACGTATAGTGGCTAATGAGTGGTTTAATTAACACATTGTTAAATCCTGTAATTTGAAAACGGATTATTTTACCTTATCAATGCACTACCGCAACCGTTTTATGAGGCTAGAAACAGACCCGAAAACTGACCTAAAGCTTACGCCCCCATCAAACAATTTCGATGCACGCCCTCAGTATAAAAAATGTTCTCCCTCGCTCGAAGCATAATGGCTAATGAGTGATTTAATTAACACATTGTTAAGTCCTTTTATTTGAAAACGGACTTGTTTACCCTATCAATGCACTACCGCAACCGTTTTATGAGGCTAGAAACGGACCCGAATATTGACCAAAATCTTACGCCCCCCATCAAACAATTTCGATGCACACCCTCAGTATAAAATATTTTCTCTCTCGACCAACTGGACTAAGCCAAGATATGTGTAGCTAGGTTATAGGTTACTAGATATGTGTATCTAGGTCATAATCTTGTCACCTATACATGAATGCAAACCCCCAGTCAATGTATAATACGTTTACAGTTGACCGAGTAAGCCATTATGCTCTATCACATGCGATGATATAGTCAAACTGAACTGTTATGCGTATTAGTCATAGGTATATTACTATTATTTAAACGTAAATCTTCTGTTCAAATATAGTGTTGTGGGGAGAGCATCGAAAATTTACGTAAACATATCCAACACTTAAGCGAAAATGGCACAGGATACTACTGCAGAAAAGCCGGAGGCGAGGAGATTTCAGCTGAAGGAATATCAGGGAGTGTATATGTGGGATTGCGCGGAGGTTGAGGACTTCGGTAGCTTCAAATGCAGAGATGACGATGTCTGGGTTTGCAGCTTCCCCAGGTCAGGTGTGTGAATTTATAGTATTATGGGACAATATGGTATGTATAACAGACATACTACCATTTCATCATTTTTCTATTATCCTCTAAGCCGTCACCATATTTTTCTCTCACTCCTCACAATCGTCGTCACCATATTTTTCTCCCACACCTCACAAACGCCGGCATCATATTTTTCTCCCATTCGTCGCAATCGCCGTCACCATATTTTTCTCCCACTCCTCACAATCACCATCACCATATTTTTCTCCCACTTCTCGCAATCACCGTCACCATATTGTTCTCCCACTCCTCGCAATCGCCGTCACCAATTTTTCTCCCACTCCTCGCAATCGCCGTCACAATATTTTCCTCCCACTCCTCGCAATCGCCGTCACCATATTTTTCTCCCACTCCTCGCAATCACCGTCACAATATTTTCTCCCACTCCTCGCAATCGCCGTCACAATATTTTTCTCCCACTCCTCACAATCGCCGTCACCATATTTTTCTCCCACTCCTCGCAATCGCCGTCACCATATTTTTTTCCCACTTCTCACAATCGCCATCACCATATTTTTCTCCCACTTCTCGCAATCGCCGTCACCATATTGTTCTCCCACTCCTCGCAATCGCCGTCACTATATTTTTCTCCCACTCCTCGCAATCGCCATCACAATATTTTCCTCCCACTCCTCGCAATCGCCGTCACAATCGCCGTCACAATATTTTTCTCCCACTCCTCACAAACGCCGTCACCATATTTTTCTCCCACTCCTCACAATCGCCGTCACTATATTTTTCTCCCACTCCTCGCAATCGCCGTCACAATATTTTTCTCCCACTCCTCGCAATCGCCGTCACACTATTTTTCTCCCACTCCTCACAATCGCCATCACAATATTTTTCTCCCACTCCTCGCAATCGCCGTCACCATATGTTTATCCCATTCCTCACAATCGCCGTCACCATATTTTTCTCCCACTCCTCACAATCGCCGTCACAATATTTGTCTCCCATTCCTCACAAACGCCGTCACCATATTCTCATCCTTCTCACAATCGCCGTCGGTAAACCATCGCTTTTGTTGTGGCTATTAAATTTAGATCTGCCGCCAACGCCAGTAATACATTCATAGAATCTTATTATTCATTAAATAGTTTGTTCTAGAGTTCGGCAACGGTGGAGCTGGACATCAGGTTTCTCACTGCTGGCAGCTTGTGACATGCAGTGTATCATTAACATAAGTTGCATAACCCAGATGTCACATATTTTGACAGTCACACTAGCGTTTGTTTAGTGCTGTGTGGCGACTGTAAAAGGTCACATTATCGTTTGTTTAGTGCTGTGTGGTGACTGTAAAATGTCACACTGGCGTTTGTTTAATGCTGTGTGGTACTGTACAAAGTCGCTCCAACTAAAACTTATTATTATTACTTTCTGGTCATTTTGGATCATCAAACCCAATTAAAGTAGAATACCGCTATTTAGTGATATTCACACTAGAGTTTTTATAGTGCTGTGTGGCAGTTGTAAAGAGTCGCCCCCACTACAAATCAGTAGTGTTATTACTTACTGATCATTTGCGGTCATCAATCCCAATCTGTTTGACTTTAAAGTAGAATACCGCTATTTAGTGATATTCACACTAGAGTTTTGTTAGTGCTGTATGGCAGCTGTAAAGAGTCGCCCCGACTACAGATCAGTAGTGTTATTACTTACTGATCATTTGCGATCATCAATCCCAATCTGTGTGACTTTAAAGAAGAATACCGCTATTTAGTGATATTCACACTAGAGTTTGTTTAGTGCTGTGTGGCGGCTGTAAAGAGTCGCTCCGACTACAAATCAGTAGAGTTATTACTTACTGATCATTTGCGATCATCAATCCCAATCTGTGTGACTTTAAAGTAAAACACCGCTATTTAGTGATATTCACACTAGAGTTTTTTTAGTACTGTGTGGCAGCTGTAAAGAGTCGCCCCGACTACAAATCAGTAGAGTTATTACTTACTGATCATTTGCGATCATCAATCCCAATCTGTGTGACTTTAAAGTAAAATACCGCTATTTAGTGATATTCACACTAGAGTTTTTTTAGTGCTGTGTGGCGGCTGTAAAGAGTCGCCCCGACTACAAATCAGTAGAGTTATTACTTACTGATCATTTGCGATCATCAATCCCAATCTGTGTGACTTTGAAGAAGAATACCGCTATTAAGTGATATTCACACTAGAGTTTGTTTAGTGCTGTGTGGCGGCTGTAAAGAGTCGCCCCGACAACAAATCAGTAGAGTTATTACTTACTGATCATTTGCGATCATCAATCACAATCTGTGTGACTTTAAAGTAGAATACCGCTATTTAGTGATATTCACACTAGAGTTTTTTTAGTGCTGTGTGGCGGATGTTAAGAGTCGCCCCGACTACATATCAGTAGAGTTATTACTTACTGATCATTTGCGATCATCAATCCCAATCTGTGTGACTTTAAAGTAGAATACCGCTATTTAGTGATATTCACACTAGAGTTTTTTTAATACTGTGTGGCAGCTGTAAAGAGTCGCCCCGACTACAAATCAGTAGAGTTATTACTTACTGATCATTTGCGATCATCAATCCCAATCTGTGTGACTTTAAAGTAAAATACCGCTATTTAGTGATATTCACACTAGAGTTTTTTTAGTGCTGTGTGGCGGCTGTAAAGAGTCGCCCCGACTACAAATCAGTAGAGTTATTACTTACTGATCATTTGCGATCATCAATCCCAATCTGTGTGACTTTAAAGAAGAATACCGCTATTTAGTGATATTCACACTAGAGTTTGTTTAGTGCTGTGTGGCGGCTGTAAAGAGTCGCCTCGACAACAAATCAGTAGAGATATTACTTACTGATCATTTGCGATCATCATCCCAATCTGTGTGACTTTAAAGTAGAATACCGCTATTTAGTGATATTCACACTAGAGTTTTTTTAGTGCTGTGTGGCGGATGTTTAGAGTCGCCCCGACTACAAATCAGTAGAGTTATTACTTACTGATCATTTGCGATCATCAATCCCAATCTGTGTGACTTTAAAGTAGAATACCGCTAGTTAGTGATTTTCACATTAGAGTTTTTTTTAGTGCTGTGTGGCGGCTGTAAAGAGTCGCCCCGACTACAAATCAGTAGAGTTATTACTTACTGATCATTTGCGATCATCAATCCCAATCTGTGTGACTTTGAAGAAGAATACCGCTATTTAGTGATATTCACACTAGAGTTTTTTTAGTGCTGTGTGGCGGCTGTAAAGAGTCGCCCCGACAACAAATCAGTAGAGTTATTACTTACTGATCATTTGCGATCATCAATCCCAATCTGTGTGACTTTAAAGTAGAATACCGCTATTTAGTGATATTCACACTAGAGTTCTTTTAGTGCTGTGTGGCGGATGTTAAGAGTCGCCCCGACTACAGATCAGTAGAGTTATTACTTACTGATCATTTGCGATCATCCATCCCAATCTGTGTGACTTTAAAGAAGAATACCGCTATTTAGTGATATTCACACTAGAGTTTTTTTAGTGCTGTGTGGCGGCTGTAAAGAGTCGCTCCGACTACAAATCAGTAGAGTTATTACTTACTGATCATTTGCGATCATCAATCCCAGTCTGTGTGACTTTAAAGTAGAATACCGCTATTTAGTGATATTCACATTAGAGTTTTTTTAGTGCTGTGTGGCGGCTGTAAAGAGTCGCCCCGACTACAAATCAGTAGAGTTATTACTTACTGATCATTTGCGAACATCAATCCCAATCTGTGTGACTTTAAAGAAGAATACCGCTATTTAGTGATATTCACACTAGAGTTTGTTTAGTGCTGTGTGGCGGCTGTAAAGAGTCGCCCCGACAACAAATCAGTAGAGTTATTACTTACTGTTCATTTGCGATCATCAATCCCAATCTGTGTGACTTTAAAGTAAAATACCGCTATTTAGTGATATTCACACTAGAGTTTTTTTAGTGCTGTGTGGCGGCTGTAAAGAGTCGCCCCGACTACAAATCAGTAGAGTTATTACTTACTGATCATTTGCGATCATCAATCCCAATCTGTGTGACTTTAAAGAAGAATACCGCTATTTAGTGATATTCACACTAGAGTTTTTTTAGTGCTGTGTGGCGGATGTTAAGAGTCGCCCCGACTACATATCAGTAGAGTTATTACTTACTGGTCATTTGCGATCATCAATCCCAATCTGTGTGACTTTAAAGTAGAATACCGCTATTCAGTGATATTCACACTAGAGTTTTTTAAGTGCTGTGTGGCGGCTGTAAAGAGTCGCCCCGACTACAAATCAGTAGAGTTATTACTTACTGATCATTTCCGATCATCAATCCCAATCTGTGTGACTTTAAAGAAGAATACCGCTATTTAGTGATATTCACACTAGAGTTTGTTTAGTGCTGTGTGGCGGCTGTAAAGAGTCGCCCCGACAACAAATCAGTAGAGATATTACTTACTGATCATTTGCGATCATCAATCCCAATCTGTGTGACTTTAAAGTAGAATACAGCTATTTAGTGATATTCACATTAGAGTTTTTTTTAGTGCTGTGTCTCGGCTGTAAAGAGTCGCCCCGACTACAAATAAGTAGAGTTATTACTTACTGATCATTTGCGATCATCAATCCCAATCTGTGTGACTTTAAAGAAGAATACCGCTATTTAGTGATATTCACACTAGAGTTTGTTTAGTGCTGTGTGGCGGCTGTAAAGAGTCGCCCCGACAACAAATCAGTAGAGTTATTACTTACTGATCATTTGCGATCATCTATCCCAATCTGTGTGACTTTAAAGTAGAATACCGCTATTTAGTGATATTCACACTAGAGTTCTTTTAGTGCTGTGTGGCGGATGTTAAGAGTCGCCCCGACTACAGATCAGTAGAGTTATTACTTACTGATCATTTGCGATCATCAATCCCAATCTGTGTGACTTTAAAGAAGAATACCGCTATTTAGTGATATTCACACTAGAGTTTTTTTAGTGCTGTGTGGCGGATGTAAAGAGTCGCTCCGACTACAAATCAGTAGAGTTATTACTTACTGATCATTTGCGATCATCAATCCCAGTCTGTGTGACTTTAAAGTAGAATACCGCTATTTAGTGATATTCACATTAGAGTTTTTTTAGTGCTGTGTGGCGGCTGTAAAGAGTCGCCCCGACTACAAATCAGTAGAGTTATTACTTACTGATCATTTGCGAACATCAATCCCAATCTGTGTGACTTTAAAGTAAAATACCGCTATTTAGTGATATTCACACTAGAGTTTTTTAAGTGCTGTGTGGCGGCTGTAAAGAGTCGCCCCGACTACAAATCAGTAGAGTTATTACTTACTGATCATTTGCGATCATCAATCCCAATCTGTGTGACTTTAAAGAAGAATACCGCTATTTAGTGATATTCACACTAGAGTTTGTTTAGTGCTGTGTGGCGGCTGTAAAGAGTCGCCCCGACAACAAATCAGTAGAGATATTACTTACTGATCATTTGCGATCATCAATCCCAATCTGTGTGACTTTAAAGTAGAATACCGCTATTTAGTGATATTCACATTAGAGTTTTTTTTAGTGCTGTGTGGCGGCTGTAAAGAGTCGCCCCGACTACAAATCAGTAGAGTTATTACTTACTGATCATTTGCGATCATCAATCCCAATCTGTGTGACTTTAAAGAAGAATACCGCTATTTAGTGATATTCACACTAGAGTTTGTTTAGTGCTGTGTGGCGGCTGTAAAGAGTCGCCCCGACAACAAATCAGTAGAGTTATTACTTACTGATCATTTGCGATCATCAATCCCAATCTGTGTGACTTTAAAGTAGAATACCGCTATTTAGTGATATTCACACTAGAGTTCTTTTAGTGCTGTGTGGCGGATGTTAAGAGTCGCCCCGACTACAGATCAGTAGAGTTATTACTTACTGATCATTTGCGATCATCAATCCCAATCTGTGTGACTTTAAAGAAGAATACCGCTATTTAGTGACATTCACACTAGAGTTTTTTTAGTGCTGTGTGGCGGATGTAAAGAGTCGCTCCGACTACAAATCAGTAGAGTTATTACTTACTGATCATTTGCGATCATCAATCCCAGTCTGTGTGACTTTAAAGTAGAATACCGCTATTTAGTGATATTCACATTAGAGTTTTTTTAGTGCTGTGTGGCGGCTGTAAAGAGTCGCCCCGACTACAAATCAGTAGAGTTATTACTTACTGATCATTTGCGAACATCAATCCCAATCTGTGTGACTTTAAAGAAGAATACCGCTATTTAGTGATATTTACACTAGAGTTTGTTTAGTGCTGTGTGGCGGCTGTAAAGAGTCGCCCCGACTACAAATCAGTAGAGTTATTACTTACTGATCATTTGCGATCATCAATCCCAATCTGTGTGACTTTAAAGAAGAATACCGCTATTTAGTGATATTCACACTAGAGTTTGTTTAGTGCTGTGTGGCGGCTGTAAAGAGTCGCCCCGCTAACAAATCAGTAGAGATATTACTTACTGATCATTTGCGATCATCAATTCCAATCTGTGTGACTTTAAAGTAAAACACAGCTATTTAGTGATATTCACACTAGACTTTTTTTAGTGCTGTGTGGCGGCTGTAAAGAGTCGCCCCGACTACAAATCAGTAGAGATATTACTTACTGATCATTTGCGATCATCAATCCCAATCTGTGTGACTTTAAAGTAAAATACCGCTATTTAGTGATATTCACACTAGAGTTTTTTTAGTGCTGTGTGGCGGCTGTAAAGAGTCGCCCCGACTACAAATCAGTAGAGTTATGACTTACTGATCATTTGCGATCATCAATCCCAATCTGTGTGACTTTAAAGTAGAATACCGCTATTTAGTGATATTCACACTACAGTTTTTTTAGTGCTGTGTGGCAGCTGTAAAGAGTCGCCCCGACTACAGATCAGTAGTGTTATTACTTACTGATCATTTGCGATCATCAATCCCAATCTGTGTGACTTTAAAGTAAAATACCGCTATTTAGTGATATTCACACTAGAGTTTTTTTAGTGCTGTGTGGCGGCTGTAAAGAGTCGCCCCGACTACAAATCAGTAGAGTTATTACTTACTGATCATTTGCGATCATCAATCCCAATCTGTGTGACTTTAAAGAAGAATACCGCTATTTAGTGATATTCACACTAGAGTTTGTTTAGTGCTGTGTGGCGGCTGTAAAGAGTCGCCCCGACAACAAATCAGTAGAGTTATTACTTACTGATCATTTGCGATCATCAATCCCAATATGTGTGACTTTAAAGTAGAATACCGCTATTTAGTGATATTCACACTAGAGTTTTTTTAGTGCTGTGTGGCAGCTGTAAAGAGTCGCCCCGACTACAAATCAGTAGAGTTATTACTTACTGATCATTTGCGATCATCAATCCCAATCTGTGTGACTTTAAAGTAAAACACCGCTATTTAGTGATATTCACACTAGAGTTTTTTTAGTACTGTGTGGCAGCTGTAAAGAGTCGCCCCGACTACAAATCAGTAGAGTTATTACTTACTGATCATTTGCGATCATCAATCCCAATCTGTGTGACTTTAAAGTAAAATACCGCTATTTAGTGATATTCACACTAGAGTTTTTTTAGTGCTGTGTGGCAGCTGTAAAGAGTCGCCCCGACTACAGATCAGTAGTGTTATTACTTACTGATCATTTGCGGTCATCAATCCCAATCTGTTTGACTTTAAAGTAGAAAACCGCTATTTAGTGATATTCACACTAGAGTTTTGTTAGTGCTGTATGGCAGCTGTAAAGAGTCGCCCCGACTACAGATCAGTAGTGTTATTACTTACTGATCATTTGCGATCATCAATCCCAATCTGTGTGACTTTAAGTAGAATACCGCTATTTAGTGATATTCACACTAGAGTTTGTTTAGTGCTGTATGGCAGCTGTAAAGAGTCGCCCCGACTACAGATCAGTAGTGTTATTACTTACTGATCATTTGCGATCATCAATCCCAATCTGTGTGACTTTAAAGAAGAATACCGCTATTTAGTGATATTCACACTAGAGTTTGTTTAGTGCTGTGTGGCGGCTGTAAAGAGTCGCCCCGACAACAAATCAGTAGAGTTATTACTTACTGATCATTTGCGATCATCAATCCCAATCTGTGTGACTTTAAAGTAGAATACCGCTATTTAGTGATATTCACACTAGAGTTTTTTTAGTGCTGTGTGGCAGCTGTAAAGAGTCGCCCCGACTACAAATCAGTAGAGTTATTACTTACTGATCATTTGCGATCATCAATCCCAATCTGTGTGACTTTAAAGTAAAACACCGCTATTTAGTGATATTCACACTAGAGTTTTTTTAGTACTGTGTGGCAGCTGTAATGAGTCGCCCCGACTACAAATCAGTAGAGTTATTACTTACTGATCATTTGCGATCATCAATCCCAATCTGTGTGACTTTAAAGTAAAATACCGCTATTTAGTGATATTCACACTAGAGTTTTTTTAGTGCTGTGTGGCAGCTGTAAAGAGTCGCCCCGACTACAGATCAGTAGTGTTATTACTTACTGATCATTTGCGGTCATCAATCCCAATCTGTTTGACTTTAAAGTAGAATACCGCTATTTAGTGATATTCACACTAGGGTTTTGTTAGTGCTGTATGGCAGCTGTAAAGAGTCGCCCCGACTACAGATCAGTAGTGTTATTACTTACTGATCATTTGCGATCATCAATCCCAATCTGTGTGACTTTAAAGTAGAATACCGCTATTTAGTGATATTCACACTAGAGTTTGTTTAGTGCTGTATGGCAGCTGTAAAGAGTCGCCCCGACTACAGATCAGTAGTGTAATTACTTACTGATCATTTGCGATCATCAATCCCAATCTGTGTGACTTTAAAGCAGAATACCGCTTAAACCGTTGCTAGGGACGTGAGAACATACTTAATAAAACCGAGTCTGTCTGAAAACATATCTTACGAAATACCGACTTTAATAACTTCTCGAGACGCTGTGCAAAAACACACGGAAGACGCTGTGCACATACAACGTGATTCGGTTCTCAGTTGCACCAGAGTATGTAACCTTTTGACCCACTACCAGGAGCCTTATGTGGTAATTTCAATCATGGTTGTGTTTTACAAATATTTATGTTTAAGGTACAACATTAACTCAACAGATTACGTACCTGATAATGACTCTGGACTTTGATAAGGCTACGACAGTAGATCTGGACGACAGATTTCCCATCTTCGACTGCTGTGATGATGGATTCCCATATTTCAAGTACGTCCTTGTGAAATTGTTTAATTGTATGTATTTTGTTTATGTCCATATTTAAATGGGCTTAGTTTCGACTTATTTGTTTTACATCGATTATAACGACTGCTCTCTTAACTTATTTTAATCGCTGTCGATGTCTTTCTGTGTAGAACCAGTACAAAGCAAATGCAGATAACGTGTTTTGCTCAGAAACGCAACACATATGTTCATGGAGGGGATCGCACCAACGACCTTTTCATCATGGGTCTAATGCTCTACCACTAGACCACAACCTCCACCTAATGAGTTTGAAGTACTTAATCGTATGCTTTGGGACCGTGTGTATAGCGGTTAAACCATTTGCTATTAATGAGGGTATCACCCCCTTCCCGCAATGACACGCCGTATCCATTTCCTCTCTCTGGTGAGGCTCAAAATAACATAAACAAAGCGTAGGAATGTTAAACAACAATTCAGTCAATTGAATTCATACATATCAGTCCTACTATAGGTGAACAATGTTTGTCTTCGTACAAGGTATAGCCATTCTTAATAGGGACAGATGGCAATCTTAATATGTTTTGTAAGCTCGCAGCGTCCCGTTAGTTTTTCTACGTATCGTGTGTATTGCTAATCATCATAATTGTTTAAAAAGTTTAAGCAAATCGTTTTTACATATTTCTAATTTTTTTCTAATTTGTATTGCGCCAACAATATATTTTAAATATATCTAAAGCTATTGTAGAATAACGAAGACAATTTGGAAACTATACATTTTATTTTCTCATAATATAAAGATTTAAAGTCAAAGTGCATCGTCGTATCCCATTCTTAAACGATTACGTTATCACCTAAGTCATCATGAAAGCGAGAGTATCGAAGCGAATCATCCGTGGGTATCCGACAACGGTCAAACTGATACTGGTTTTGTGCATTCTGGTTTTATACACCGAGGTACTCATTGTAATGCTTGATAGCTACATGCACTTCAAGACACTGGTTTTATACACCGCGGTACTCATTGTAATG
Organism: Cyrtodaria siliqua; assembly: GCA_037043455.1. Lineage (NCBI taxonomy): Eukaryota > Metazoa > Mollusca > Bivalvia > Adapedonta > Hiatellidae > Cyrtodaria > Cyrtodaria siliqua. The sequence continues at coordinate 49,911 of JAWPHD010005581.1, read as the reverse complement.
CTTGATAACTGCATGTAACTCAAGATACTGGTTTTATACACCGAGGTACTCATTGTAATGCTTGATAACTACATGAACTTCAAGATACTGTTTTTATACACCGAGGTACTCATTGTAATGCTTGATAACAACAGGCACCTCAAGATACTGGTTTTATACACCGAGGTACTCATTGTAATGCTTGATAACAACATGAACTTCAATATACTGGATTTATACACCGAGGTACTCATTGTAATGCTTGATAACAACAGGCACCTCAAGATACTGGTTTTATACACCGAGGTACTCATTGTAATACTTGATAACTACATGTACCTCAAGATATTGGTTTTATACACCGAGGTACTCATTGTAATACTTGATAACTACATGTACCTCAAGACACTGGTTTTATACACTGAGGTGCTAATTGTAATGATCGATAACTACAGGCACCTCAAGATACTGGTTTTATACACCGAGGTACTCATTGTAATGCTTGATAACTACATGTACCTCAAGACACTGGTTTTATACACCGAGGTACTCATTGTAATACTTGATAACTACATATACCTCAAGATATTGGTTTTATACACCGAGGTACTCATTGTAATGCTTGATAACTACATGTACCTCAAGATATTGGTTTTATACACCGAGGTACTCATTGTAATACTTGATAACTACATGTACCTCAAGATATTGGTTTTATACACCGAGGTACTCATTGTTATGCTTGATAACAACAGGCACCTCAAGACACTGGTTTTATACACCGAGGTAGTCATTGTAATGCTTGATAACAACAGGCACCTCAAGATACTGGTTTTATACACCGAGGTACTCATTGTTATGCTTGATAACAACAGACACCTCAAGACACTGGTTTTATACACCGAGGTACTCATTGTAATGCTTGATAACTACATGTACCTCAAGATATTGGTTTTATACACCGAGGTGTTCATTGTAATGCTGGCTAACTACATGAACTTCAAGATACTGGTTTTATACACCGAGGTGCTAATTTTAATGCTTGATATCTACATGGATTTAAAAATTGCCGTGTGTTCTTAAAAAGTAGAACAGCAAATGCTTATTAATTATTTGCACTAACCAGCCACGACTTATAAGGTATTTTAGCTAACGTCCAGATTAGGTATAATTCTGTGTATTTATGAATATTTATTTTTTTATATTTTTCTGTATATTTTAGAGGACTGAAATATCATGATAGCTTGCCAGTAGATCAGCCAAGATTGATAAAGTCTCACATTCACCATTTCCTTCTGCCAGATGAGCTCAAAAATGGAAAAGGAAGGGTAAGTGGTTTACACCCCTATAGTTCTAAATCATACTTATTTTACGTAAAGTATTACATCGTGTAAAAGTGCGATATCTACATATATATGAACTATATTGAATATCAAAACCAGCCGACAAAATGTAGGACTATATTATTGGTTGAATTGAATTGATAACAACCACATATCAGTTAGTTGATGCATATTAAACTACGGTTGTTGAAGTGTGTGGTGGTAAAAATAGTACGGATTAATTTCATACGTGTTTTATCATGGTTTAAATACCTTGGTTGGCATGGGGAGTGGGGCTGGATGTAGATATTTCGTTTAGATAACTACAAATCTCTGTTAGAATACAATCAGATGACAATATGGTATTATTCTTTCTTTTGTCTGATGACGAGGCACGTCCAATAATGGTTTTGTATGTAATAATCATGTTAAAACAGTAGACGTATTATATAGCTACACCCTAAAGATATTATTTCTTTATATTCACCGAGTAGTGCACATCGTACCTGTACACAGGCAAAACTGTTATTTTAAGAAACAAATGTTTGTCTTTCTCATAAATCGAACACATTATTTTCCGAATTATTTAGTCAGGCGTTCTAACCACTGAGTTACTGTAATGTCTTGAGTACATATAACGGTTATTAAACTAAATATAACATATTTGAACACGTCTCAAATGTACAAGTCTGTCTCACATGTGATAAAAGTACAATGCCATGAGCAATATTGCTGTTTTGAAGACTAAACCCGGCATACACATTACTCATAAATGAATTCCTTTAGTTTCGCTAAACCCAGCTTACACATCAATTGTAAAATTATTACGTTAATTTACGTACATCAATGGTTAAAACATTACGCTAAGTTCCCTAAACCCAGATTACACATCAATCGTAAAAACATTACGCTAAGTTCCCTAAAACCAGTTTACACATCAATCGTAAAAGCATTACTGTATGTTCCCTAAACCCAGCTTACACATCAATCGTAAAAACATTACTGTATGTTCCCTAAACCCAGCTTACACATCAATCGTAAAAGCATTACGCTAAGTTCCCAAAAACCAGTTTACACATCAATCGTAAAAGCATTACTGTATGTTCCCTAAACCCAGCTTACACATCAATCGTAAAAACATTACGCTAAGTTCCCTAAACCCAGCTTACACATCAATCGTAAAAACATTACGCTAAGTTCCCTAAAACCAGTTTACACATCAATCGTAAAAGCATTACTGTATGTTCCCTAAACCCAGCTTACACATCAATCGTAAAAGCATTAAACTATGTAACCTAAACCTAGTTTACACATCAATCGTAAAAGCATTACGCTAAGTTGTATAAACTCAGCTTACACATCAATCGTAAAAGCATTACTGTATGTTCTCTAAACCCAGCTTACACATCAATCGTAAAAGCATCACGCTAAGTTCCATTTACCAAGCTTACACATCAATCGTAAAATCAATACTCTTTGTTCCCTAAACCCAACTTAAACATCAATCGTAAAAGCATTACGCTACGTTCCCTAAACCCAGCTTACACATCAATCGTAAAAGCATTACACTATGTTCCCTAAACCCAGCTTACACATCAATCGTAAAAGCATTACTGTATTTTCCCAAAACCCAGCTTACACATCAATCTTAAAAGCATTACGCTAAGATCCCTCAACCCAGTTTACACATCAATCGTAAAAGCATTACACTATGTTCCCTAAACCCAGCTTACACATCAATCGTAAAAGCATTACGCTAAGTTCCGTAAACCCAGCTTACACATCAATCGTAAAATCATTACTGTATGTTCCCTAAACCCAGCTTACACATCAATCGTAAAAGCATCTTGCTAAGTTCCCTAAACACAGCTTACACATCAATCGTAAAAGCATTACTGTATGTTCTCTAAACCCAGCTTACACATCAATCGTAAACGCATTACTGTTTGTTCCCTAAACCGAGCTTACGCATCAATCGTAAAAGCATTACTGTATGTTCCCTAAACCCAGCTTACACATCAATCGTAAACGCATTACGCTGAGTTTCCTAAACCCAGCTTACACATCAATCGTAAAAGCACTACGCTATGCTCCCTAAACCCAGCTTACACATCTATCGTAAAAGCTTTACACTATGTTACCTCAACCCAGCTTATATATCAATCGTAAAAGCATTTCGTTAAGTTCCATAAACCCAGCTTACACATCAATCGTAAAAGCATTACTATAAGTTCCCTAAATATAGCTTATACAACAATCGTAAAAGCATTACTCTATGTTCCCTAAACCCAACTTTCACATCAATCGTAAAAGCATTACACTATGTTCCCTAAACCCAGCTTACATATCAATCTTAAAAGCATTACGCTAAGTTCCCTAAACCCAGCTTACACATCAATCGTAAAAGCATTACACTATGTTCCCTAAACCCAGCTTACGCATCAACCGTAAAAGCATTACTGTATGTTCCCTAAACCCAGCTTACACATCAATCGTAAAAGCATTACTGTATGTTCCCTAAACCCAGCTTACACATCAATCTGAAAAACATTACTGTATGTTCCTTAAACCCAGCTTATACATCAATCGTAAAAGCATTACTGTTTGTTCCCTAAACCCAGCTTACACATCAATCGTAGAAGCATTACTGTATGTTCCCTAAACCCAGCTTACACATCAATCTTAAAAGCATTACTGTATGTTCCCTAAACCCAGCTTATACATCAATCGTAAAAGCATTACTGTTTCTTCCCTAAACCCAGCTTACACATCAATCGTAAAAGCATTACTGTATGTTCCCTAAACCCAGCTTACACATCAATCGTAAAAGCATTACTGTTTGTTCCCTAAACCCAGCTTACACATCAATCGTAAAAACATTACTGTATGTTCCATAAACCCAGCTTACACATCAATCGTAAAAACATTACTGTATGTTCCCTAAACCCAGCTTACACATCAATCGTAAAAGCCTTACACTACGTGCTGCGATAGATATTCGAACATATAGAATTACAAAACAATTGTTTTTTGCATGAAGTCGGTACACTCTTAGTAAGGTTATCAGCGTCTCTTTAAATAACTCCTGAATAAATCAGATAATGGGTAAACTATTTGAAAGTTACCAAATAAACCTGTTGTAAAATCAGGGGCAAATACTCGAGGAAAAATACAAGTTAAAGCCTTCACAAATGAAAAAGATTGTTGAGGGGTTATTTTTGTTGGTTTTTTTAAAGTCAAGCCCCTTTAACTGCAATTCTGGATTCGCAGTTGCAGAATAGCGTATATTTTCAGAAGACATAAATATTCATCCAATGTGTATGCATTGTCTTTAGAATTTGTATCTTAAACCTTTAAAAACAAAAACAAATCAAAGTTACATTAGTTACAGTCTTCTATACCATCGTTTTGTTTGTGTCTTTCAGATAGTTTACATCACTAGAAATCCGAAAGCCTCTGTAGTTTCGCTGTTTAAAGTACTGAATTACATCAAGAATCCGTCTGCAGAAGATTCTTTGCGCGAGTACATTGAAAAATTCCTAACCGGAAAAGATGGTATGTATACAATCTTCCTGTTGGTTTGCAAGAAATTATCTTAAAGTCAGAATAGATATACTAAACGTGTTGATAAGGGTTTTGTTACAAGTGAATTTTACTCTGGGTTTCGAGAATAGATACAAAATACTGACACAAATAGCAATGAAAAAGTCATCAATGTGTGTCCATCGATTATCCGGATAGTAGTAGAAGACCAGAAAAACGTGGACCACAAAATAAATAATACGTAAATACCATTTAGCATTGACAATGTTCGTTACATTCATGCATCTGCATCTCAGAAAATGAATACTCAAGGTGTACAATGATATTGCAATAGTACGGAAGCGTATATGTGCCTCCGCTCCATCAAGAGGAGGCACGTATACGCTTCCGTACAATACAACGTTTTTTGCAATAGTTTTTGCAATAATTCAAACACTTTTTCATTCAATAACTTTAGTCTTTGTCATCTTCGACGCTTATCTTAAATACAGACGTTTGTATTTTAAAATAAGCAAACGTCGCAGATGATCTAGACTAGATAACTTCCGATACTATGTGAGACTGCCCTACCAAAATCATACCCCTCTATGTAAAAATTAAGAACACAATAAAATGAGTACACCAGTCCAGTCGTTTTTGAAAGCGTCCATAGAAGTACTGTCACTAATATCCTGATTATATTATAGCAAAGGCCGTACTATTATATATAGCAATTTCTGATATCGCAAAATGTATTTCTTGATCATACTGTAGATTATCTATATAGGTCATAGATGGATCATGTACTATACATAATATTTAATAGTGTTTCGAGCCATACCAGTGAAGTGCGAACAACTTGTATGCTATAATTACTTTCAATAATATATACGTGTTTATCCTTACATTTGTTTACTCATACCTAAATATTTCTCATGCTCTTCTCCAGAACATGTTTTAATATATGTGTGTATTTGTATTTAGTATGTCTTGTATGTATTACCGCCTCAGTGCTGATGGCGATGGACATTGTAAAATGTTTATGCTTTAATAAAAATTGAATAAAAATTGAAATTGAATTGATATACAAATTTCAGAAGTATAAAAAATAAACGTAGGTGTAATTTAATATAAACAGCCGATTATTGATATCAAGAAATACACTTCTGGATATAAAAAAATCACTTAATTTTTTATATCAGTAAGTTGATTTTTTTATTTCAATAAAAATAGATTTTTGATTACAAAGCATAAGTTTATTCTTACTATAAAAATCAGTTTAAAAAAAATTACGATTATTTATTTATATTAAGTATATTGACTTTTTTATATCAAGAAATGCATTCTTATTATTGATCAAGATTTGTTGTAACTTGAAATAAACAAATCGAATTATTTCATAGTTCATAGTATCAATAAATCGTATTCTGGATATCAAGAAATGAAATAATGTTATTAATAAAATAAATGATTTATATAACGGCGCCCCATAAACTATATGAAAAAGTCAGTTTACCAGGAGCATTAAGCAATCGATTACCTTTGAACTTAGGCAGTCGAATAAACGGGTTGTTGCAGATATGCATTTCTATCAGTTTGTCTATTTAAAGAAGTGGCAATATAACATCAGAAAAATAAAGCTAAAGACAACCGTGACCACTGCTGTTTACTATACATATTAATCGAAACGATGCGATGAGCTGATGTTTGTTTTATTTATTAACAGCGTACTCAAGTCCATGGTGGTTGCACGTGAAACAGTACTGGGAGCACAGAAATGACGAAAACGTTCTTTTTATTCAGTTTGAAAAATTAATAAAGGTATTGCCGCTTTTCATGATTCTTCTCGGTGCCATTTCAGCTCTTCCGTATATCTTATACATATATGCAGCGTTTAATTTTTAGACTTTCTTTCTCTTTATTATATTTATTAGTCGAAGATAGAATAAAGTTTTGCGATGCTTAACGTTTTCGTGGGGAAAATTTCGTGTTGCCACTTTGTGTCTTGATGCCGCAAGCAAACGACGTTTTGTAAAAGTAGACACACAAATACAGTAAAAGCGTCTCCGTGGCCGAATGGTTAAGACGTTGTGTTGTAAACCTTCGCCTCTCACCGCTGCGGGATCGAATCCCACTGGGAGCTCGACTTGTAAGTGAAGAAGTGCCGATTCGGGAGGTGTATAGTACTTGTTCTACCCAGGAAAAGTGGGTGGTCTGCCTCCACCACGAACAAATCGACCGTCATATATAGCCTTACATGTGTTGCAAATTACGTAAAAACACCATCCAAACAAACAAACAAACAAACAAACAAAACGGTAAATGAGTTCGTCGGAAGCAAGGAACTCTTACCCTATCGTGTAAATGTTATAGCGTGACCCGGCCAGCTCTAGTGTTACCACACGCCATAACAAGGGGTTGTCATGCAAACAAACGACAGCTTCCGTAATCATCATTTATTGATGGTAATGAACACAAAAACATCTCTGTAAGTAAACAATACTCAACGTAAGTCATCTAAAATATTACACATATAATTCCATATCAAGGATGAAATAGTTACGCAATAACTCACATAAATATGAATAAATACTGATAAAGGTGATCCTTTGAGAGCAACAAACACCATTAAGAGGATAAAGCAGCAGACTCGGCTTTATTGAGTGAAGTCTATCAGACATACAATTACTTACTGTATTTAAAACAAATCATACTTAATGCTTTTAACATTATGTACTACTCATATATTACAATCTTAATGTTAATGGATATATTAACATATTGCAAAATATATGTATAGGATAGAGCATGAGTTTTGCACGTGTACGGGGAGATAATGCACGAGCGTGAGCGAGTGCATTATCATCCGTACACGTGCAAGACTCATGCTCTATTGTATTTATACCACAATAACTAACATATGCTGTGTATATCCTCGGGTGTTACACGATGCATAGTGTGTATTTAGGCTATTGTGGTATAAAACTTTCTTAACGCATACCTGTAGTATGAACTGTTGAATAATATAGTCACCATATAGTCACATAGTTATTATTAATACCTGCGTGTATATGGTACAAAGACTATATTCATCACATCCATCTCTCCTCCCATTCTATTCACCAGCTCGCCACCAGCTCAACATACATGTATCTATCTGTACATTAGTTCATGTACCTTTAAACTATATCATAACAAGCTGGACACAGACAATTGATTCAAACGTCTAGCAAGCTTCAATATGCATTGCGTGCCTCTGTTGATATAATTTTACTTATAAAATATACGAGCCATGCCTCGGGACTCTTGTTTTATGTGTGCCCTTATTGAACCGTAGTTTACATTATAGGCGGGATATACTTGTAATTGTGACGAGAGCCATGCCTCGGGACTCTTGCTTTATGTGTGCCCTTATTGAACCGTAGTTTACATAATAGATGGGTTATACTTGTAATTGTGACGAGAGTCATGCCCCGGGACTCTTGTTTTATGTGTGCCCTTGTTGAACCGTAGTTTACATAATAGGCGGGATATACTTGTAATTGTGACGAGAGCCATGCCTCGGGACTCTTGCTTTATGTGTGCCCTTATTGAACCGTAGTTTTACATAATAGGCGGGTTATACTTGTAATTGTGACGAGAGCCATGCCTCGGGACTCTTGCTTTATGTGTGCCCTTATTGAACCGTAGTTTTACATAATAGGCGGGTTATACTTGTAATTGTGACGAGAGCCATGCCTCGGGACTCTTGCTTTGTGTGTGTCCTTATTGAACCGTAGCTGACAAAATAGGCGGGTTATACTTGTAATTGTGACGAGAGCCATGCCTCGGGACTCTTGCTTTGTGTGTGCCCTTATTGAACCGTAGTTCACATTATAGGCGGCATTTACTTGTAATTGTTGTTCGCGTGTTCTTTGGTTGACTGCATTCTATGACTGCTTCATATTCTGTTGGACTGAATAGGTATGAATAACCAAAGAAAACATTTGTTTATTTAAATAAGTATCATATTAAAAACGATGCTTTACAGATTTGTACAGCGTCAATACTCTATTAGTTGCCAGGTCGGATGACCAGTTTTGAATATAACTGTCTATCAATCGTTGCTTGAATAGCTTTGTAAAGTGTTTGGGATATAATGAGGTGTGGCCAAACCATGCGTACATAAAACCACTAGTATTCAGTAATGACTTAACCCAATTATTTAATCCTCGTTCACAATCGTTTTTTGCGTTTTCATATACATGCATTATAATAATAGCATCAGTTGTGACCGCTCTTTGCCAGTATTTAATGATATTAACATGTCTATTTATATATAATGGATAACGGCCTAATTCCCCATACACGCCGGCATTACCTGTCGATAATTTTACACCGAGTATGTGTTTACAATACTTGAAATATATCCTTTCAATGTCCTTTGATTTAGTAAAACCCCACACTTGACTGCTATACATTTTGCACGATATGACATCATACGACCTCAGCTATTACATAATAAGGAAGCGCAGGGTCATCTTCTTGTCTGTATTAATAACATAACATTGGTATTAATATTATCCGATCAAAACCAGTTGCACTGAAGCACCATTTTATGTTGATAGAGGAGGTAAATGTTTGAGGTATTTGAGTGATAAAATCCCATATATTCGATCTAATTGACATTCTATCGACTTTATGGACCTTTAATACCTACTTACCTGCCAGGTATATATAAACCCGCTAGAAATATATTATTTCTTAATGGATATTTTATTCTCTGAGCATCCTCGTATTTGTTCATCTTAAACGATACGGTTATACAGTAGCCGCGTCTTCAATGAGTATATTCATTATTTCATGCTTTTCTCCCAAATCATCATAATAATTTTACCAACTTCAGAACCGACGGCTTACGATCAAACAGATTGCTGAGTTTCTTGGCAGAGACCTGACAGAGGAGCAGCTTGATCAGATCGTGGAACACACAAGTCTAGAAAGCATGAAAAACAACCATTCTGTCAATTTCGGGTACTTTGAGGACGCATTTGCAACAGACAAAACTGATGGCGCTTTTATAAATCAAGGTTTGTAACATTAAAACATTTACTCTTTTTAGAGAGTTGTGAAATACTGAACATGGCATTTTAATAGGTAAAATATAATTCCGACTCACAGAGCCCGAGTAATTGAAATTTGTTTTTAAACCTTTGCATCGACCAATGTTTTTCAGTATTTATAGTGTAAAATACATAATTAACAATGTCCAACTTATTTCAGTTTAAATTTTACCAAACTCTGTAGTACAACTCTGCATAGGCCAATAGTTTACTGGTATCTATATAAATTATTAATTATATATTGATATAATATCTCCAAAACATTCTTTACATTTGTTTTTTGTGTAAAATTTGGCAGAAGTATTTTTTATTGAAATTAAAAGGCCTTTTATAAACATTATATCACAACTAAACGTTTTTTAAAGGCTTCAAAGTATGTTTAGGTTTAAAGGGTGCACTACTGTATATTATATAGCGACGATAATATTGTTAAATTGTGTTTATTTCTTTCAGGAGAAGTATCCGGTTGGAAAAGAGACATACCGGATGATTTGGCAAAGAAAATAGACGAAATGATAAAACGCGAACTTGGTGACACAGACCTTAAATTTGAATAGACACATGGGCAACATTTGTATTTAGTGAATACTATTAGTGTAAAAATCAACTTTTAAAACCTTCATGCCAATAAACAACAAGCTATTATAATAATACATTAGTGAAAAAAATTAATGAAAACACGGGACACGGGTCGGGTTTTTGTAAGCTGTTGTACACGGGACACGGGTCGGGTTGTTGTAAGCTGTTGTTGCTGAACGGGTTAGTTTTCTCCTTTATATAAATTATGTTAATGGCGACACTCGTCAAAAGAAACTTATGGTGGCTTATAACTGCCGTCGAGATAAGTTATTAGGGATATTTATTTCAGCTATTAAGACGACTTTTAAGACCTTATAAGTCGACATAAGAACAAAATCTAGATAAGTATCACGACAAACTTTAACCACGAAGTCATGATAATGCTTTAAAGTCACATTTTCGATTAATATGTCGCGTTAGTTTTTAATCTTCGGATCACTCGGATCACTCGGATTTTAAGGGAGGGGATAGACTGCTTCACTGCGCATGTCCCGTTTTACACAATGCTGTGTAGAAGTCTAACTTGACTGTCATTCCAGAGCATTATTGCAACCTCAGGGCGAGTTAGCAAAGAAATGTGTCACGATACGTTTTTGAGTAGTCTTTCTTATAAGTCGACGTGTAAGGGCTTAAGAAAGTATCGCCACTAAATTATCACGACGGCAGTTAAATGCCAACATAGAAACCACTAAACAACTACGTAGTCTATAATTGTACTGATTTATTATCTCAGTGAGAGTCGATTTATTCAACTACTAAGCATATAAACAGACAGCTGCATGATGTATGCCTTACAATATCCACCTGTGTCAGGATGGGCTTGATATATATAGAAAGAGTAGCACTATTTGTTGTATGAATATCTAATAAACTGCTTAAACAGCGTATTAATTTTAAGAAACGAATAAGTAATCTGCTCAATGAAAATTCTTGTGAGCTAAACAGGTAATTCCATGGCTCAAATTTAGCGACAATTTGGACTGGCAACATTTCACCAGTCAAATGTTTTTTAACTGACAAAACGAAAAAGTTACTTACAATTTCTAGGGTTGTGTGTGTGAGTAAGTACAAATATGTAACAAATAAGTAAAAAGCACAATATGATTCATCATCAGCAAACATGCTAGATTCCATGTGTGTCATACAAATACAAAGACATATCAGGAAAACTTAAACATATTAAAACACCATTGATATGAAAGCAAATGTTTCTAAAAAATCCAGACCTGGTATTCTAAACACGTAAGGTATTTTGATGCACTTGCAGATTTTTGCCATTCTAAAAATGTCACTTGCATTTTGCCAGTACGCCAGTTTAAATTTGAGCCCTGAATTCCGTTAAGGATTTTTGATTGTTTGGACACCTTGACAGAAGGGTGTTTTGACCTTTGTTGTGAGCCCTGCTGACATTTACCTGGTCGAATACAAAACTTCCATAAACGATGGAAGGCGATTCCATCAACTTCGAAAAACCTGTGCAGCATTTTATTATCCTATGCTGACTTACTTTTAAAATATAACATGAATTTAAGAACACTACTACAACAAGACTTATCGCAATTTGACTTCTTCAGGTGAAGTGATTTACAATCTTCGTAAGATCCTTGGTGATGATCTCTTTCATAATTAAACTTGTGAAAACGTTTATCAAAAGTTGTTATGACCCTATCAGTTTGCAAAGCACTGCATGTTTGACCCATTTACACCTCGCCAGTATGCTTTTTAAATCAGCGACGACAGGACAGATTGTGGACCATGTGATGACGTCTACCTAGATGCTGAAAGTATCGTGACTTATTTCTGCCATTTTTCGTCTTTTCGTTATTTCGCCGCGACAATTAATTCATATGTTATAGTTGTTTATGACCGTAATCTGGCTGTCTGATGTTGTATAATGATGCAAAACACATATGTAAAGTTACAATCCATTATGTGAAGTAGTTTCCGAGATACAAGCTTACATACAAACTTTAACCGGGCGCAGACGACGTTGACAATTGCTATTTTTTCTTCTTCGAAAGAGTCGAGCTAATGACATATTAACTGTTAAGAACGTGTCTATGTGTTACTTCTGTAGCACCGCTAAATGTAAAATATCTAACGCTAAATGTTAAAACTTCCGCTAAATGTAAAATATCTAACGCTAAATGTTAAAACTTCCGCTAAATGTAAAATAAATATCTAACGCTAAATGTTAAAACTTCCGCTAAATGTAAAATATCTAACGCTAAATGTTAAAACTTCCTCTAAATTTAAAATATCTAACGCTAAATGTTAAAACTTTCGCTAAATGTTAAATATCTAATGCTAAATGTTAAAACTTCCGCTAAATGTTAAAAATTATTAAATGCCAAATGTTATAAAATTGAACATATAGCGTTTAGTGGAATCCGTTAACCGCTAAATGTTAAAAGTCAACAAAGTTGTCTGAAGTATGTAATGGTATGAACATCGCTGCTTTAATCGACCCAGCTGCATGTTATAATGATATCATCACGAACGAAAAAAATATTAAAATGCTGAATTGGGTCCGAATATTTAATGCAAAACTGACTTCGAATGTTGAACGCGATTGTACGATGATAAAAATGAACAAGACATATACTGTATAGGACTAGTTAATTGATATATAGAGACACTAATGCGTCGCCACATAACTCATGTTTACCAAATGTCCTTTTTTATTTAAAAATGTACAGGACACCAAATAAGATGTCGAAGATTATGTCTATAACTTGACTGCTTAAATTATATGAGAGTTTTTGTTCTCATTCTGACCGCGTTGTCATCGCGTTAAGAATTCACATTTATTTTACTGGGTGAGTTGAAACAGCTTGGTCAATTTTAACCAAACTTCACATGGATGATTCCTTTTGTTAATTGTTCTAAAGTTTAAATATAAAATTTTGCATGGTTTACATAGACTTATATAGGGAAAACTTAAAAAATCTTTGTTTAAATTGTTAGCATGGAGTTGTGGGTTTAAATTTCGGTTGAGGGTTTTATTGTGTTTGCACTTGTAAAAAGGTATTGAAAGAAATTTAATGATGAAACCCCTTGATATAAGAGCCATTTTAGCTTGTAAAACATCCATAGGCCCTCTACTTCTCTTGTTATTTATTATTATTAATGAGCGCTAACCCTCTGGTCTATCAAGTTTGCTCTTTTGAAGTCCCTGGGGTCAAATATGGCTGCAGCCCCTGGGTCCAAAGTTTGTATGTAGATTTGTTTGTTTGTGGGTTGTTTACGTCAATTTCAACACATGTAAGGTTACATATGACGGTCGATTTTTTGTGTTGGTGGCATACCACCCACTTTTCCTGGGTAGAACCAGTACTGTACACCTCCCGCCATCCGTAAAAATTGACACTTCCTCACTTATAAGTCGAGCTCACAGTGGGATTCGAACCCGCAGCGGTGAGAGGCGAAGGTTTACAACGTAACGTCGTTAACCATTCGGCCACAGAGACGCTTGTATGCAGAGATATTGCATGTTTTTACATAGACCTAGACATAAAAACATCTTCAATCAGCATTTGCGAGAGGACAATTTTTTCATCATTGCAAAGATCCTCAGGTGATCGATTCAGGGCCATATTGGCCCTCTTGTTTAGGATTGCACTCAGTCTGTCACACTGTGTTTCCGCTCAATAACTTCAGCTAGGAATGAGGTCTGGAATGCAACTTTATGGGTAGGTAGCGTGTATGAGATTGCATTTGAGGTCCCTGGGGTCAAGGTCACTGTTACTGAAAATTGAAAAACGGTTTCCGCTCAATTACTTCAGTTAGGAATGAGATATTGGAATAAAACTTTATATTTACCATAAGTTTGTTCAAATGGTGACCCTAATGATACGAGTCCTCTTGGGCCTCTTGTTTCACATTTGTATGTCTTCTGACTTAGGGCTTTATGATGTCATTTTATCATGTTATGTTCAGATGTCTACCAATATTACTATGCTGAACATGTAGTTCATATATCTTCACAGATTTCTTTTTTTTTTCAGCATAGTTATCTCGATTCAAATGCAATCCTTTATTTGCCCCTTTTCTTGAACTACACATAGTCGTTCTTGCAAACAGTTTTATCTTATGCAGTAATTCTTAAACAGTTATGTTCAGTCTCCTATTTTCAGACAGTTAATTGAGCATTTTACACTTCTAAATTTAACACGCTACCTCATGCAGTAACGCATTGCTGTTACGTTACATTATGCATTTACATGTTCATGTGTCACTTTTAGGAGACAATTAATTATCCTCAAAAAAAAAATCACACAATGACCGGTAGGGTACATCGCATTGCATAGCAATACTTCTTTTTTTTCTTCTTTTTTTCAGTTTTCTTTAGCAAATAATATTTAATATATTTCTTCACATATCGTGTTATGTCACAAAAACTAAACATACATAAAGTTATAATTTGCTATACATTTTTCATTTCTTAATCAAACTGTATATCTACAATGCAGAGTATGCTTGTTAAAACATAAAATGAAACAGTTGACTAATTATTCGGAAACGTTACAACTTATTAACGAGAATTATGCTATAAAATCAATTGAATACAACATGTTTTTTTATATTATAGAAACCATCAATATAGAATTAAACTTTACAAACTATGCCGGATAACTATTTTTAATACCTCCGTGTACTTTTACGCTGTGTCCCCTATACACTGCGATAACGCTGAGCATATAACAGCTGGACTAAAGCAAGGGGAGATAATCGCGCCGATAATGTTCGCACTTTTCCTTGAAGACCTAGAGCTGTATTTGTATAATAGTATTGAAAGCGGACTGTCTGTTAATGATATATCTCTTATTTTTTTGTTTTTGCCGATGACATGGTTCTTTTAGGTACGAGTATAGAAGATCTTCAAAGGCGTTTAAATAACTTATGTAACTATTGTGAAACATGGGGTCTAGAGGTAAACACAGAAAGGTCTAAAGTGGTGGTTTTCGAGAAAGGGGAATAATCAGAGTCACCAAAAATTGGTCTTATAACGGTACTATGCTCGAAGTGGTCGATGATTTTAACTACTTAGGAGTCGTGTTTGACTATACAAGGTCATTTACGCTTAACCAACAAGCATTATGCGGTAAAGCGCTTAAAGCTATGAACCTTTTATTCATAAATATTAAGAAATACGAGTTAATCCGAAAACAGCTTTACAATTGTTTGATGTTGTAGAGTCTATTCTTAATTACGGCAGTCAAGTGTGGGGTTTTATTAAATCCAAGGAAATTGAAAGGATACATTTACAGTATTGTAAACAAATACTCGGAGTAAAATTATCGACAAGTAATGCGGGTGTTTATGGGGAATAAGGCCGTTATCCATTATATATAAATAGACATGTTAATATCATTAAATACTGGCTGAGAGCGGTCACAACTGAATGTAATTAAAAAGCATGTTTATGAAAGCGCAATAAACGATCGGAACGGGGATTAAATATTTGGGTTTCAAAAGTAAAGTCATTACTAAATACTAGTGGTTTTATGCACATACACTTTATAAAGCTATTCAAGCAACGATTGATAGATAGTTTATTCAAAACTGGTCATCCGACCTAGAAACTAATAAAGTATTGACGCTGTACAAATGTTAAGCATCGTTTTGAATATGATACTTATTTAGATTATTGCATACAAGGCGCGATCGTTTTAACCAGATTACGTTTGTCCACTCATAGTTTAAGAATCGAAACAGGGAGGTATTCTCACGAAAGGCTAGAAAGGAATGAAAGGATTTATCAAATATGTAACACTAACGATATTGAGGACGAGTTCCTTTTTACCTTAATATGCCCTGCTTATAATACAATCTGAAGTAAATATATCAAACGATATTAAAAACAAAGGCCAAGCATGTTTAAATGTATTGCTCTCCTTCAGATAGATATGTTTGTTTTTGTTGTTTTCTTGTCTGTTTTTTGTGTGATTGTTTTCATTCAGTTATCTGTATTTTTTCACGAAATATTTTATAAATAGGTGAAATTGTACTAATCTTGTCAATGTGTTTAAATTATAGTTGTAAATGTGTATTTATATGATGAAAAACTGTGTAATAGTTTAAATCAATAACAAATCTTCTTCTTCTTCTTCTTCTTCTTCTTCTTCTTCTTCTTCTTCTTCTTCTTCTTCAAACAGGTAGCCTTCCGGTCCAAATGGTTTATTTATAGCACAGGTATTGTTTATGTTAACACAGAAGTAAAAAAGTTCACATACCAAAGCCCAAAGCTTACGTTTTTATTAATCACTGGTTTCATTTAGCATCTGGGTACATCGGGCAATTTAATGCAAGTTTGACGGTAATGTTATAAAACAATAATTGACACAACGTCGTCATCGAATTCGTTGAGGTTGGAAAAGCATACTGTGTCTTTAAATACTTTCTAGAACAGGCGACACATGCACCGAAAGGCACCCATCTAGTCTAAGTAGTTGTCAGAATGATTCTGTGTGTTTCATGTTGATCTAGACTGTGTAGGCGTGACATGAAATTCCATAGATTTTTTCTGCCTAATAAAGGGGTGACCTATTAAATTTTGCTTTATTGGACACTGACCAATAGAGCAAATCAATGCGGAATCTCTCGGTGTTTATTGTACGTAACGTTATCTGACGTCATGCACGTAACGTTGCCTGACGTCATAAAACAAACAAAAAACAACAATATGGCGGCGTCCTCGATAAGCGTAACATTCTGAGAAATAGGTAACAATTGTAATTCATACAAAAAAATGTGGATAATCTACATGATAAATAGAATATTATGTCAGTGCCTTTTACTATCAAGTTTATTAGGCTCGGCACGAAAACGAAGAATGGGTCGAGCCTCGCCATTCTTCGTTTTCTAAGCCTCGCCTAATAAACTTGATAGTAAAAGGCACTGACATAATATTCTCTATTTATATGGTAAAACTCTACTTTTGTTTTTCATTTTTCTCACAATTAGTCAAAACTATTTCAGACTTGCAGAAAGAAACAGTAAGTTAAAAAAAATGTGTTCCTGGTAGAAGTTATACTTTTTGTTGAAAAAAATATTGTCTATTTTAGAATCAATTTAACTTTTCAAGGAGGAGGTACTGCCCACGCATTCACTATGTCTCAGTAGAAATGGCTATTCTACCGTCTGAAAATACACTGATGGTAGTGGTCTCTCTTGCACTTTTTTATGCGCGTATGGGGTAATCTGTCCATAAACAATTTTCATTCCAGACGATAATTTTGAAACTATAACACTCAAACAGATACATTGCGCTTGGAGAAAGGAGAAATCTCATTGTTTATGGGGTCAAATGATCGAAGGGCAAGATCACCATGCCTTTATGGAAATATGAATTATGCACCATGATTTCAAAAGCATAATACCCACCATCATGAAACTTCATGTACATTTCCGTAGGTGAGAGTAGGAACACTTGTTTTGGAGTCTAGGCAGTCAATGGTCAAGGTCACCATGACCTTCTATGGAAATATGCATTCCAAGCGATAAATGAAACCATAACACTCATGAAACGTCTTAGGTACATAGCCCTTGGTGGGAAGTGGAACCCTATTGTTTTTGGGGTCAGTGGGTTAAAGGTTAAGGTCTCTATGACCTCATGTGGCTATGTTTATTCCATGTGATAACTTCAAAAACATGACACTCATCTTAAAACTTCAAAGATACATTGCCCTTGATCAGAGGAGGAACTCTGTTGATTTTGGGCTCACTTCGGTAAAGGTCAAGGTCACAATAACCTTATAGGGGTATACATATTCCAAATGATACCAGGAGTATAAAACCTATACTCATGAAACTGTATAGGCACATTTCCTTTGGTAAGGGAAAGAATCCTATTGCTTTTGGGGATAGAATATCAAAAGGTCAAGGTCATCATGACCTAATATGCACATAAGCATTCCACATGATAACTCCAAAAGTATACCCTCACACGTAGTAAACGTCATAGATGTGCATTGTCCGTAGTGAGAGCATATTGCTTTAGGGTTCAGTAGGTCACGTGGAACTGACAATGTCCGAACCTTAGACACCTTCTCCCATCTGTAACTAGTAAGTATAAGGTCATCTTGAAACTTTACAGAAATAATACCCGTGTTAAATATTGACTCCTATTAATTTTAGGGTCAGTAGGTCAAAGGTTAAGGTCACACTAACCCAATCAAACCCAAAAACGTATCTTGCGCTGTAATTTATTTAATATTATACCTTCAATTTTGAAACATACTAATACATGCAATATCCATTTTGCAACAACTACCTTATTGCTTTTACGGTAGTAGGTCATATGTCAAGGTCACTCTTGATCTGATCATGAAAACATATTTCCCGGATGTCATTCTTGAACTATTTGCCCTACACTCTTAAAACTTTATAGTGTCTTTTAAATTATCAAACATCAGCTGCAACTGCTTTAAAATAGTCTACGACCTGGTACGCGGCATTGGTTACAAAGGGCTCAACAACTCTGAGCATACACTGGAATCCTGAGAGACCCTCTTTTACCAAAGACTTCGACCAGAGTCACAGCTACGGCCAGCCATTCCATTCAACAGCTTATTATAACAGCGTCCTCCTGCCAACTCGAATTTAATTATGTGCTATTTTTTTATAATTTTTGCAAATGGCGTCTCTCAAAACAAGGGAAATAATCCTACAACTATTATAGTTCAGTCAGCTTAAGTAAAACTTACGTGATACTTCTATTTTTCCATCGTGTAATACCAGTTATTGTTAAAAAAACATAACAAATGTTTACATTTTCATTCGTAATTGTTTGATATAAGCTAATTATATTTCTGGATCGTTTTCGTTTATTATTGGAAGTCTTCCAATCCCAGTCCAAATGGTTTGTCTATGTCCGAGCCTTTCCAATCTTTGGACAATTTGAATGTAATAAAAGGCATAGCTGTGAATGCCCAATGGATGTCAAGAGTGAGATGAGGTTACAACGAGCGGTTGTTGCTCGGTTAATGGTTCAAATAGGAGATCGTGACTGTTGATTGCATAAGTATCTTAGCATTTTTGGGTGGAGAAATCGGATAGGTGAACTATATTTTATAATATTTGTAGAATGCCATACAAGGTATAATGTATGCGTGTGCGCGTGATTTAACCCAAAATCGCGTGAGACTTGATATGTATGAAAAGGCAGGGCTGATGTTTTACTGCTTTTACGTAAAAAAACACGTAATACTGAATATTTAAAGACTCGAGAGACTGGATGCGATTAAATTAAATTAAATTAAACCCCATGCTACCTTTAGCTGCGTTTATAGTTATTGTTTTCCGAAAATGTTTGATGACTCAGTTTGTTTTGTTGCTAAATCATACATATTAGTTTATAAAGGAGTTATATTGCTAACACATATCTTTTAAACAGAGTCTACTTCTGATTATACATGAGTAAAAACTGGCCGAGTCGCTTGGTTTCTCAGACAAGTTAACCTGTACGGAGCATGGTCCCAATTTAGTGCATAATTATGTCCATTGAATAAAAAACTGAAACACATGGTTTTAGTCGTATATGTATTTTTGTCTATTCTTTTTCCAGATGGCCTCCAGTCCTCCCTTTAATATATTAAAATAGCGTGTATAGCCTCATTAATTAATTTAATTCAAATTGAATTGGCGCTGTCCCCTGTCATTGTGATAGTAAGAATCAATTATCATTCATGAAAACATTTGCTGTGTCCTGGTTAAAGAAATTTAAAAAGATAGGACAGGGAAAGTAGCATTCAAGGAGGACAGTCAACCACAAAACACAGAAACAAACACGCAAACAGACAAACAAGAAGGCAAACGTAATAATCAATGCAAACGACATCACAAAGACAAAAGGGTTGACAATAGGTCTACAGTTCGTATTATATACAATAATCATAACAAAATACTAGCACATGCTTTAAAACATGAAGAAAAACACCCTCAACCGTGCTACGGTGGTCCTTCCTGTCCCTTTTATTTGTTTCATTGTTTTAATAACCATGGAATCGAGTGAACAACAGATGTACATTAGCACCTGACCAATATCATATTCTTGTTTTAAGTTAGTTTGGTAATAAACGTAATCTTGCATTATTGTGTCGTGTTCATTATCACCTTATAACGATATTGTAACTACGACCTTATTAGCACGTGAGGCAAGTCGTTATTACAATTGTGTTCTTTTTTATACATATATTTCTGGTACTTTCATTTTGTTTTACATTTGTGAACGCTTTTTTTTCACACTTTTGTCACAAAATATATTTTGTCACCAAACGTATTTTATCGTATGTTTTTACATATGTGATTTTTTTACATGTGTAACCATTTTTACATTTGTGACATGTTTTACGTTTGAGGTTCCTACATCGCTGTACTGTAGTAGATTGTTAAATCCAATGGAGGAATGATGGTTTACACATGGGACATATCAGAAATAGTATTAGTCAGGTGAAGATATGAATAACTGAATGAACCTTATTCATTGATGAGTACTTGAATGAATTGCTTTATCTGCATGTTCAACCCCTGTTTATTAAACGTTTTAGAGTACTCACCTTAGGACCTTTGGTCCATTGAGTATTGATGTTCATGCCTCGGCAAGTGACATTAGTAATGTAAAATTATATAGGCCTAACGATAATTATGGCTGACATGACACGGTAATTGCCGAGAGTGCAAAAAGGTCAGACGTCAGTGTAACAACGCTGAAGATAACAACCGCTGCTAAAGGTAACACTTTCAACGCTAAAGGTAAATACCTCCGCTAAAGGTAACAATTATCTCTTCCGCTAAAGGCAACATACTCTCCTTTGCATCGGTTATAAATTACTATGTATTACTATTCTATTCGGAACGAAGTGGTAAATACGTCCGCTAAATAGGTGGCGTAAAGGTAACAAGGCTAACGCTAAAGGTAACAAACTTTTTCAACATCTATTATGTATTATTCTAGTATTTAGTGTTAGGAAACCTAACTACGTCTGACTACGGCGTACATTTAATATGAGTTATTTATTTAAAAACCTCTCGGCAACAGACAAGGTCAGTGGCACATTTGATTTAAGCATATTTTATTGCCATTTACGTAAGCAAATGGGTCGGGCCACAAGTTCTATCAACATTAGTTACGGCCCTTCCCAAGTTGTACATTTGAATTGAGTTAGGTTTTACGACACATCAGTTTGGTTGTTTTGTTGTTTGGTGTTTAAATCCTTTTTCCAGCGCATTTTTGTTGTGGAGGCCGACCACCTACTTATTCCTTGGTATAACCAGTATGTATACCTCCCGCCATTCGTAAAAATCGACACTTTCTCACGTACAAGTTGAGCTCGCAGTGGGAGTGGGTGAGCTCCCAGTGCGAGTGGGGTACAAAGCTACATCGGTATTTGTAGAAAAAATAACCCATCATTTGCTGGTTCTTTTTTATTGCATCTAAGATAATTCTTTAAGAACGTTAGTTGTTGTTTTTTTCATCCGGTAGCATTTAGGAAAGGGGTGGTAGGCCAAAATACTATAATGTAAGCCTATGGGAATGCAATAACTGTATCTGAACTAAAGGGAAGCAAAAAAATATGTTATCGAACTGGGCTGTAGGTTTACCACCACTAATTACATGTAAACCTCCGAGGTGTAGTCGAATGTAGTTCCTATAATAAAAGTAACCCCTCCTTTTTTGACGGAAATGGGCATTATAAATAGTGGAAATCAGCCCAATTCTGTTCGGTTTTGAGGTTGTATGTATAAGAAGCGTATTAATAGGTTTTACTAGATCATTGATGAACATTTTCGAAAATTCGACTCTTTGTTTACACTTTGTGAGCAACCATCAGTGAAAAAAAAAAAAAGAACTTTTTTACGTTTTGTAACCCCACTTTTCTGGTGATTTTTCAAGTGAAAAATTACTTTTCTATATGAAAATTACACTGCTGCATTATCAATACTTGAGTTGAAGCTGCAGCAAATCATTAATATGTGACATTTTAACATTGGATTCTATGGAGAAAATTGTTAGGGGTTTCATACCTATAAGAAATACATAAGTTTTCAATAGTGTTTTACATATGTTTTGAGCGCTTTTAGTCCAATTTTGTTTAGAGAAGCCGTAATTTTTAGTTTCAATTTGTTTTCTTGTTTAAAATGATGTGTTTGTGAAGTGTTTCCAATTTAACAATGTTTTTCTTGTATGATATGTAGGGTTGCATGTTTGCAACATGTTTTCATTAATTAAATCTGCCTGTCACAGGTTTGATAGGCATGAAACCGCTAAATCTTTCCTCTACCCCTCTAAAATAGGATACTTTGAAAAAATGATGATTTATGTAGAACGCAAAATATTATTCCTTATCATTCGACTTGGTAGCGTTCAGCTGGTATCAGTTTTGATTCTAGCGGTATATTTGGCATTTATGAGCCGTATTCGCTACTATAATCAGGTATGGTACCACCAATTTGCTAAAAAAATCAATGTTGGCATGAAAATGACATAATTGGCATATTCATCATTCTAATAGTACCTAAAATGAATATTTTATTAACGTCCATTGACTGTTCTAAACATTTGATCTATTTAATATGGTGTGTTGACAAGAAATGCCATTTGGTATGACAATTCAGTGGAAAAGTTAAAACAATATCTCTGACTTTTGTCGATTTCAGATTATTGTCCTTGGTATTCACATGGACATATATCGGCAAATAATTTTTCGATTTGCATGAAGTAGGTATTTTAAAGCATGTTATAAAAATGACAACACAACATTTTCATTTAAGAAACATCTGAACATGTTTTCTTCCCTTATAGGTTTACCACCACTAATTACATGTAAACCTCCGAGATGTAGTCGAATGTAGTTCCTATAATAAAATGTAATCCCTGCTTTTTTGATGGAAATGGGCATTATAAGCATTATAAACTGCCCATTTCTGTTCGATTTTATGGTTGTATGTATAAGAAACGTATTAATAGGTTTTACTGGATCACAGATGAACATTTTCGAAATTTCGACTCTATGCTTACACTTTGTGAGCAACCATCAATGAAAAACAGCTGTACCCTTGACCTGTTTAGTAAACAGACAAGGACTTTTTTACATGTCTTGTGACCCCATCTTTTTTGGTGATTTTTCAAGTGGAAAATTAGTTTTCTTTATAAATATTACACTGCTGCATTATCCATACTTGAGTTGAAATTGCAGCTAATCATTAATAGGTGACTCTTTAACATTGGTGTCTATGGGGAAAATGAGTAGTGGTTTCATACCTCTTTCTTACTCCCAACACTTTCAATTGGTCTGGGATGTGGGATGGGGGTGAAATAAAAACGGCCTAGGCTAGCGGCTAGCGGACACTATGCCCGATTTTTTTCTTAAGTTTGGACTTAGTTTTTTTTCGGAGATTTTGACCTACCCAACTGTATATATCTACATGAGTTAGCAGTTTGGTATTTTTGGTCTGACTGTGGTTTATGGTCGGATTATGGGGCCCAAGAAACGTCCAAGATGTCAGCTGAGTTCTGCTAAAACAAACTGCAAAATCACTGAAGAGCAAGTACAGAGGGCGGCCAAATGTGTCACCTATGAAAGGAGATCGCGTGCGGAAGGTACTGTACGATGTTAACGAGAAAAAGGTATCTATCCGCACAGAGGCGGAAACTCACAATTTGTCATATGGCTTTTTGTATCGCCGACTCTCGGGAGAAGTTGAGGTTGAAAGTAGAAATGGACTAAAAGCAGTATTTAATTGTGACGAGGAGGAAGCCATGGCACAATGGTTACAAGGAATGGCCGAAAGAGGTATGGGAAATACACCAGGGGAGATTTAAGACTTCGTTCAGATCTGATAAATAAGCCCAAACGTATTTGGAATGCAGATGAGACAGGATTGTCAATGGGTAGTAAATTCAGTAAGGTGATTGGTCCACTCAAAGGTAAAATGGCCCAAGTTCCACATGTGTCTGGCGGTCACAGTATACAACGACTTACAGTAATGTTCTGTGGAGCTGCCGACGGTGGTATGTTACCACCACTCTTTGTATACCCTCAACCAAAACAAAGAGGTTACAACCCATTAACTGAAGCAGTTGAAAATAGTGCCATCATGTATACCAAAAAGGGATGCGTAGATTCTGCTACATTTCAAGAGTTCATACAGCATTTTGACAGTTTTGCTGGACAAGAGCGCCCAGTCTTGCTATTGATAGATAGGGTTAGCAGTCATTTGAAGATGCTAAAGCAAAGGGTATCGAGTTATACCGGATCGTACCTAATGCGACCCATTTAATGCAGCCACTGGATAAGGGTGTATTCGGTCAACTTAAGATCATTAGAAGATGCTTATCTGCTTTTTTATAAGCCATAAACAGTCATTAACAGTTTCAAATCCTCCGGACCTGCAGTCGACAGCACAGTTATAACATCAGAAGTACTGAAACCTGGACTTACATTCAATGACATTAAAGAATCTGAAAGGTGTATAACACAAATGGAACAGTCTGAAAAGTTAAAAGAGACACAATATGCTTTTGACTGCACTTGAGAGTGTCCTAGCTACCCCTGTCAGACAAAAATATCAAAAACGAATTGAAGAAAGTTATGACGTAGAAGGACAGTCACTCTGCTTCGATGCGTATAAAAACTTGTACATAAAAGGAAGAACTTAACTACTGATTATACATAAACATCGAACAGGAAAGGTAGCATTCAAGGACGACAGTCAACCATAAACACACACAGAAAAAAAGAACAACTATATGTAAAAATTAATAAAATGCAAAATAAGACATCACAAACACACAGGGGTTGACAATAGGGCTACCGCCTTGGAACGGGCAGTTGCAAAAAATGCCGCTGGAGGTTTAAACCAGGTTCTAGGGTGCACCAAACCTCACACTTACCCTACCGTCATCCCAATAAAACGGGACTGTGTAAATAAAGAAATGCTCGCCATGAACTATTCTCTAACAAACAAAGCAGCATTCATAGGCAATATAAGTCAAACACAAAGATGCTCGTGTATATATAAATCCAAAAAAACAATAGCCTAGAAAGCCACAAAGAAGGTACTCAATGACTAGGCAGAAGCAAGAGCAATAAGAGAACAAACCATTCAGGGCCCGACAAGACAAGATTGCAGACAAACATCAAACGCCACCGTCCTTTTGGGCTTTAGGTAGACGTCATTACAGGGTCCGCAGTCTGTCCGTTCATCGCACAATTAAAGAGAAAAGCATAGTGGCGAACTGTAAATGGGTCCACCACCAAGAATGCAGTGCGTTGCAAAATGATAGGGTCATAACCTCTTTTGATAAACCTTTCAACAAGTTTAACAAAGATAGTATCACAGTGGTCATGACTAAAGAACTTACGAAGTTTGTAAATCACGTCACCATAGAAGTCAGGTTGTGATAGTCCTTATCGCAGAAGAGTTTTTAAATCAAGTCACAATCTGCCTCAGCAGCGAGTCATACACCTATAGTTAACAATACACCTTCAGTGGCTACCTGTGCGTCAACACCTTGTGTACCTTATGAAGATACTAGTACAGCTACTGTGGCTTCAACTGTTTCAGGTGGACTGGATTTTTTTGCTTCAGTGGCCAGTTCATTGGAGTCTGAGACTTCCACCAGGACGCGTTCATTTGAAGATATGGAACACCAAAACGAAACATCATCCTGCTCCATGATATCGCCAGTTATGAAAAAGAAACTTGCATTTCCTAGCGCACTGGAATCAACCAAACCAAAACGGAAATATGTCCTTGTTGAGCTACCTGACAACCTTACATCAACTAGTGCTCTTAGAAAAATGGCACTGAAAGTGTTGGATAAAATTAGGGCATTTGCTAATAAAGAAAGGAACGCTAAGACCAAGTACTTGAAACAGTTAAGTAAGAGTAGTTCTAAAGGCAAAAGTAAAATTGCAAAAAAATCTAACTGTGAAAAGCAAAAAGTCAGTGAAAATCAAATCATGTTCAGTTCAACCAAGCACATCTGGGGCTACATTGGGAGATGACGATGATGAGGTTAAATGCATGGGTTGTTACATGCCATGGAAAGAAGACCAGACACTTGGGACTGGTAATGTGTGGGTTCAGTGTGACAGGTGCTGCAAATGGATACACAAGGACTGTTGAAATATACCGATGAGCTCATATGACGACGATCCTTTAAACTGCCCAGAATGTGAGTTGTTTACTCACATTAAGGGTTATGTCCCCTTTTTTGTAATCCCATTTAGATTGCATTTGAAAAAGATACACATTAGAACTCAAATAATCTTGAATATTTTTGCATGACACTTTCAGTATAATATGTTTACACATTTTTCTAGACAGTTCTTCTCTTCAATTATAAATACATATGTGAATTAGTCAATACACACATGACCTTGCGTATGACATCAGCTGAGTATGGATTAATACTCACCTTTATCAAGTTAATATGTATTATTCAAGTATAGCACTGTCTATATAAAAGTGTAAACTTATTAAACTGTAAAAATATTCAGGATTATTTGAGTTGTATTTTTTTCTTTCGTTAATGCACTTGCAGTGGGATTCCACAAAAGGGGACATACTCCTTAAGTAAAGAAACTATGTAGAGTTTGGCCTGGGTCTACACTGATGAATATTCAGTCAATAAATTCCTGCAAATTACCTATAATGTGAATTAAAAAAGTTAAATATCCCAATTAAATAATTATTTATAATAATTAATTAATAATTATATAATAATAACAATAATAATAATATATAATTGTTAATAATAATAATAATCATCTGTTAATTTAGACTTATTTTCTCACTTTGCTTCGGTCGTTCGAAATTTAAGTTATTACATATTTTAATTGTATATTTCTAGGCATTGCCAGTGAGGGCTGACCAGCATGTGGCAACAGAAGATGTTCAAGGGACATCACAGCATTCACAGGGTCACAGGATGAAGCTTATTAGTGGGGCAAATTTGTGACATATTATCTGTATATGTTTTAAGTTCAATATGGCTACCATTTTCAAAATGGCCGCCAAAATAAGTTGAAAATAGTAAAAAGTGTAATGCGTTTAATAGTTGCTTGTTAGAAAGTAATTAATATGTTAAATTTGTTTACTAAGATTTCTTGACATAGTATTTGTTTGTCAATATTGCAATAGAGAGTTATTTAGAGGCACTCTATGGTTAAAGTATTAAGGTATTTACATGTTTAAATAAAAATTTCGCTTCGGATTGACTCTACGTTTTCTTCAGCGTTTTGAAATTTCTGAAAGATACTAAAAACTTATTTTCTCATCAGAAACGGTCGGTTCATTACAAAATATATTTATAAACCCCTGACATACATTATCTGACTTGGTAAACCTTATTTACAAGACAAAACCAGTAAACAAAACCCAAAAGCGAAGAAATTTTATGCTAACGGGTTAATTGCCTCTAAACGTTTTTTGCGTTGACGCCTTCATATTTAAAATTGAGGCACTTAAAACAATCGAAGACTTGTATGAATACTATATATGGACCAGTGCCCTTGTGGCAAATGTAAAATTAGCTGACACTGCAGATTTCTTTCTGAAATAAACAGATGTATCAGGGAATGCTCATCAAGTGATTACCATACTTATGGTAAACCGCGCTTACAGTTATTTCATTGAGAGTGTGAGAGCAAGGCATGCCTAACATTGAGTATTGCACATGACGATCATAAAGGGCAGCCACAAGTTCACAATTGCAGTACTGTTCAGTTATACTTTAAATCTTAGTCAACTGTGTGTGAGAGAGACTTCATTAGTGTTGTCTCATCAATACCCATT
Source organism: Cyrtodaria siliqua (assembly GCA_037043455.1). Taxonomy (NCBI): domain Eukaryota; kingdom Metazoa; phylum Mollusca; class Bivalvia; order Adapedonta; family Hiatellidae; genus Cyrtodaria; species Cyrtodaria siliqua. The sequence continues at coordinate 21,602 of JAWPHD010005581.1, read as the reverse complement.
GAACTATTTCTTAAACAAAAAATAAGACTGTGAAAGAAGATGGAGGTGCAGTAGGTGCTGAAAACACATCGCAGCTTCCATTTTAGATGATATTTGAACTATATATGGCTCGAGGTATATGTTAATTTCAGTTATTGCAATAATTCATCAGGTGCTGCCAAAGAAAGGACTCCGGTCTTTGCCATCATGAAAAAGTTCATAAGACAGGTTGAGGAATTAGAAAACTATATTCGAGGATAATATTGAGGATTTACTGTGCTTGACTTACATTACATAGAAGACTTTCGCGTGACAGAACCTACTCAACAAATAAAGTCAAGTGAAGTATATCATGTAAAGCAAGACACGTTTGTAACTGAGCTTATAGATGGCATAACCAATTCGCTTTTAAAACAGATAAACCAGAACACGTCATTCCTCTGTGATCACCCACTTACCACACATTCTATAACTTGCTTTCTCTTCTCGCACGTTCGCATATAACGTTTGGTTTAAGGTTCAGCTGGTGTCTCACCAACCCTTTCTAACTTTGGAAAACTTATTTGGATTTTAGTCAGACTATAAGAGCTGCATTAAAACGCCGTTTTATGCATGCAAAACATTAGTAATTATGATTAGCAAGTTCTTTTACACATTGTTGAATGTCACTTGCAGAAAGTTTAGTAGGGGATACATCATCCATGATGAATATATACGTCACAGCGTGACAGCCATAATGCAAAACAAAATCAGAGCTCTGGTTGGTTGCGATAGAAGAGAAACTAAACAAACTCAAATGAATCATATGAAGATGTGCCTTGTATCAGACAACGAGAGTATGATGCAGACTGATCTCCATCATTTTATTGAGAGGTTGATATCATGCGCGTGTTACATGTGGCAGATTATGCCAAACAAGGCTTCACTAAACTTATGATATATACAGTAGACACAGACGTTGTAGTACATGCTATAGCAATGGTACAGTACATACAGTTAGATGAGTTAGTGGGTTATGGGTTAATTTTAGGAGCTTTAGGTGCTTCGTTGTACAATGTATTGCCTAATCTTTACGTCATATAAACCAAGACGCACAGCTGCATTTCACACTAACTAGATGTAATGAATATCTTCATTTGCTGAAAGAGGTAAAACCTATGCTTGGAAAATCTGGAAATACTTTGTTCAGGTTGTACAAGGTTTTCAATTCCAAAAGTTGCGCTTATTGGAAAATGTGTTTTCCTTATGAATGACAGAGAAAGTGCATGTACATGTCCAAATTGTTTGACATTCAATGGTTCCAATATTCAACAAGTCCATGTCACCAATTGCAGTAGCTCTTATCAAGCACACCTGCCGAGTTGTTCAACAGGTTTGACATTGTTGGAGACATGGCCTTTAGGTCCATCCTGAAATGCCTACATCCGGTGACTGGGGTTGTGAACGTGTTTGTTGGAGTCATTCTCTATAACACGGCCACATGCCTCAGCTTTTGCAAGGACGTTCTTAAAAGAAGATATCAAAGAGACAAGTGTGTGGCAAAGGATGTGTCAATGCAGAACTGTTATATACAGTCTTTTGAAAATGGGACGTGGGGTACTGTGACTGTGATTAAAAAAAAATGCAATCTTCAGATCACAGATCAGTAAGATTAGATTAAATTTAATGGTAGCTTTAATATTGAAAATATTCAACTGATATGACCAGTTATTACATTTGGGTTTGTGCATATAACAAACTACGTTTTATTTTGTTTTCTGATAGTGTCTTGTTAATATTGTTTATTAAATCAACAATTTAAAGTCTTAATTAAATTTAATTCCGAAAGTCGGAGATGAGAAATATTGTTTAAGCATCCTTTGCGATTTTTTTCTCTAAGCGTTTTATAACACGCGGCGTCCCGTTAGTTTTGTTACTTCATATGTAAAATAAATATTAATAATTATGTAAATAGTTCAGAGCAAATTAGTTTTACATATTGCTCATTGGTGAATATATTGCACCAATAATATATTAAAACCTGTAATAGAATAACCACGAACAATTAAGAAATTCTGAATTTAAGTATATGCAAGCAGTTTTAAAGTCAAAATTATATTTGATTAATAAATATAGGTGATAATTTGGATGTTTGACTAATTCAAGATTGCTGTGTGACCCGTTAGTAGTGTTTAAAAGTCACTGGATGTATAATTAGAGTTATTATAAACTAAACGCCTCTAATAAAGATGAGAAACTTAAACACACTTCAGAAATGCTTAAGGCTAAAGACAACTAAAGACCAACTAGTCTCAGAGTTGTTATATTATGTATACATGTGTAAAACCTCTAACCCCTGTAGTATAGGGGTGTATAACCCTGTAGTATAGGGGTGTATCTAACAACGATTATTGAAGTATAGACATACACCTAAATATATCAAGACAGTACCTTTGTAAAACACATCAACATTTGTTGCTTTCTACAAAATAAAAACAACACATTTTTTCTGCATTTTTGGCGGCCATTTTGAAAATGGCGACCATTTTGACGAAAAAAATGACCTAAATTATATTACATGTTTTATTGTCTATCAAAGTCCTGAATTTGGTGTGTTCACAATAACAACTTTTGATGAAACCAATTATTTATAGGCTTCATTCATTTTTTTTTGCGGCCATTTTTCAAAATCTGACGTGGGTCCATATCCAAAAATGTTTAGTAGAGTATTGTCTAGCTATGTGTCAAGTTTGGTGCTTTTATCACAAAATGCACAATTTTACCAATATGTCACCAATCTTCCCCACTATATAGACTAGACAAGTGTATAAGAATCGAGAATTGTGTTATTAAAGGCTACCATCATTACAAAATTAGGCCACCTGTAACTACTCCTCTTACACAGTTGTATGTTGATCGTGAATATACAAACATTAGTGACGTTAATGCCTGTCTGGTGTGGGTACTACCTTATCTGTTTTGGAGAAGCTATACATGAAATGACACTGATGCAAATAAAACGGATCACGGTTTGATTATACTCTCTACCATCCCACAAGACAGAACATTTCTAAATAATGTGTGCGTTTCTCTTTATTGTCGAACTGGAATTAACTGCACACCATACTATACATTTCGCATAGGAAATACAGTGTTGACGTTTCACTTTTTTCAGCTACAATGTGGTCATAGAAATAAGGATTTCAAAGTGTAAACACTTTCATGCATCATTTCTTCTCAAGATATTGGTTCAATCCGGGTAACTGCGGACAGCCGGGTAATTTCGGACTTAGTAGGTAAATTTGTTTATTTGTCAGCGTAAATAAACCTACTGGTGTTATCTATCCATTGCTATAATTTATAGAAACATAACAAAAAACAGCTATGACGTTTCCATGAATTCCCGTAAAAAAGTGCATTCTTGGGAACAACCGTAACTTCCTCTCACCATTGACACAATCTTTACTCGGAGCGCTAAATTCGAACTAAGGAATATTAACTTAACAAGGTATATGACTGAACAAACCAATATAAAAAAACATATATTTTGGTATAAGTTATCTTCATCTCTCGAATGGTTATGGAAATTGCATGATTCTGGTAGACTGTATCACTAAATTAAGGAAGAAACAGGTGTCCGAATTTTTCCTACAAAAATAACGAGTCGAGAAAACTCGGACAGTTGACTTTTTTTTCTTTTTCTTAATCTGTTTTATTGCACTATGAAGGTTTGCGTGTTTTTATCAGTTTTGCGATATTCGTTATTAGACTGATATTTTTCTAAGTTTTGCATCATCTTGATTAACAAAGTTACATATGCAACAACCAGATAAATTCAGTTAAATAAATATATATGATATCTAATAAAGGTAAGGCTATTATTCTATGTCAGTGACTGTCGAGTTTGTACCTTAATTATAGCTGAAAACAAATCAGCACACAAGTCCCATCTTTGTAGTCTTTTATAATCTGAATCTGCAAATATTTGTTCTAGCCTAAATGATTTATTAATGGCATTTCAACGTTTTGACGAGAATGCATGCAAATCAGGGATTTTCGGACACTGTTTATATGCCTACACCCGTAGCAGTTTGTCTATTAAAATATATTTGATCATCACAAACTCTTTTGACATTAGTGTTGAAATATAAATATGTTAGAAATACCGTGAAACAAACCATTGAACGATGGGAAAAGGAGAAGAATGAAGACAACGTAGATAACGTTGTTTGCTCAGAATTAGTGTGTACTCTTAATTAGTGTTTATGAGTTAATTACTTTGATAAATGATGTTTTTTTATTAAAACAGTTACATTTCCTATATTAAATACAAAGTAGATGTTGCATTCGTCCGAATTATCCCGGCGCGATAGTGTCTTGCTATTACGAATAATTGCAATTTCTCGGAAGCACGATACCATGTCATGTATACGATGAAGTCCGAGACATATCGTACATTTTCTAATAGGCTATAGAGCCTAAACGAAAATGCTGAATCGTTATCGGTAATAAAAAGTTGTTGGTAATCGTTATCTACTTGCATGTATCGAACGATTACCAACAATGCAAAAGCTGTTCGAAATTATCCGGATTGACCCTTGTTCACTTATTATATATAATGCAATATAAGGAAATATGCAGAAAATATTCTCACCATTGTGCACATTTTTGAGAAATTGTGTTTTTCTTTTTCACCACCCCAACCCACTCCAAGCGGACTGCGACCCCTTAATTTTCTAATTACAATTAATAAAAAATGACTGATTTTCTGTCACTCATTCAAATTAGAAAATTGGAAAACCTGACGGTAAAACTACTGCTATCAGAAAACATCATTCCAAACTCTGATTCTGAGGGCCTCTGGTTAGAAAAGTAGATTTATACTTTATAATTGTTACACAATGCCATCAACATGCATTCAGTTTAATATAAAGCCACCAGGTTCGTACTCACTTTTGTGTTATAATAGTATCACGCCTAGACGCATACATTCCATGTTCTCATGCATTTATTCTATGCAGTTATTGCTTAATACACATTTAAACTTCCTCCTTTTAATATTGTCATACTTGTATTTCCGTGTCGGAAGTAGATATGGTTTAATTACGAATGGTTCTCAGTTTCACGTTCGCTAGTTTAATCATACGTTGGGTACGTTCAGGGTCTCCCATCGACAACCACGTTGGTTTACTTTGGGATACCAATGGCCACATTCACGTTGGTTTACTTTGGGTTACCAATGGCCACGTTTGGGTTACGAATGGCCACATTTGGTACCAACGAGGCCACCGATACTACCTCAGAGTAGAGTCGTGGGATGATTGGTTACTAACGTTCTACCTATCGGTGAACCAACGGCTGACGATGGTGCCGATGGTAGCCGATGGTTACCGAGAGTGATTTCGGTAACCGAAGGAAGAACCCTGAACAAATGACAAGCAAACTATTGACTTTTAAATTTAACACTAACTTTCCGGGAACGTTTGTTAAAACCATCATATCACAATGATTATACCTTATTTGTATTGATCAATGTAGGATGGTATAGCATACTTACTCCCTGAGCAAACATAATTAATAATGTGTTTCATATTATACGGAACTGTAAACATGTACATGGCTGATAATTGTGCTAACATGATTGTTCATTTGGAAGTCAATAAATGCCATACCCCAATATTTGATTTTCTCCTAATATGTTCTTTAAAATAGTCGTGTAACATATCAAGTTGATGGTAATACGTTAATAGTTAAGAACTATATCTACAACATATGAAATATAATAGACAAGAAAGGAGGTAACACATATACACGTTATTAATATTTAATATGTTAGCTCGACTCGTTCGGAAAAAAGAAGAGAAATTGTCATCATTTGATCGTCGTCTCCACTCGGTTGAAGTTTGTATGTTCATGTAAGCTTGTATTTCCGAAACTGCTTTACATAAAGGACTGTAACTGTATACATGTGTTTGGCATCATTATACAAGATCATACAGTCAGGTTACGGTCATAACAAAACTTTTAAATATTAACTAATTTAAGATCCTCTGTTCACATAATATACATATTGCAATTAAATCTTGATACTTTCAAAAAGAACTGATTAAGATAAAGCCAAACATATAACTATCACTTCAATAATCATTATATAAGGTGTGAAAAACTAATTAATGAGTTACAGAATCAATACAATTCATTACTTTTATTCGACATACTATAATAACATGTTTATTGCCTTACACAAGACTAGTGATCAATATAATTATGATGACCATTCTGCGTTTATATAAACGATTTAACAGAACTAGTAACCCTTCGTTTATTATTTATTGAACATACGGTATGCACACTCCCTGTCGATTTTGCCCGATTCTCCGACAGTTCATAATCGTCCCGACTTTTAGTAGTCACGATGAAATGACCGCAATGACCGAAACGCGCATGTCAACCGGAAGGCGAAAAGACGACAGAACAAAAAGACGACAGAACGACAAAACGAAAAGACGACAGAACAAAAAGACGACAAATGCAGCGCGAAAAGACGACATAACGAAAAGACGCCATTTCAAGGGCGAAAAGACGACAGAAGGCCACACAAAATAACGAAAAGACGACAATATCAAATGGCGTCTTTTCGCAGCTGAAGTGTCATCTTTCGTCTTTTCGCGTGGCGTTCTGTCGTCTTTTCGCTTGAAATGGCGTCTTTTCGTTCGGTCGTTCTGTCGTCTTTTTGTTCTGTTGTCTTTTCACGCTGCATTTGTCATCTTTTCGTCCTGTTGTCTTTTCGTTCTGTCGTCTTTTTGGGGGCGAAATAACGAAAAGACGAAAAGACGACAAATCTCAGAAATCAGCCACCATAACTAAACGCTACATGTTAAATTGTATATCATTTAGCGTTTAGTAATTTTTAACATTTAGCGGAAGTTTTAACATTTAGCGAAAATTTTAACATTTAGCGGAATTTAACCTTTAGCGGTGCTACAGCCATGCATTGAGTATGTTTTGAAAAAGCTGTTTGTGTCGGATGGTGCTTATCCACCTACTTGCATGTAGAAACATGAGGAAAATGTAAAATATACTTCTTTTTTGTTTGATTATGCAACAAATTATGAATACATTGCAAAAATGTATGATTTAAACTGTATAAGTTCTCTTCAAAAGTTGAATTTATATTTTGTTAGCAAGATTTTTTGGTTTGTTTACTATGTCAACCAATCAAAATAAAGAGATTCTGTGTAATAGCTCCGAATTTTCCCTGGAACTTTTACCCTGCCCGCTGATTGGTTGGCAATTGATGTAGTCTGATATAAAGGTATGTCAGTATTTTTACAAGCAAAGTTTTACGCAAGCGTAAAATAGCTGCCGAGAGGAAATATCATATTTCTGTGTAGGGACTGGAAACGAAGTTTAACATAATAACATATCAAGTCACGGGTGTTAAAACAATATTGAAAAAAATAATGTTGACGTAAACACGCCACGACCGTTTTTTTTCTTACCAGACACATTCTTCCCGAGTTTTACCATCAGTTGTTTCTACCAAACATTTTGAATCAAGGTGGGCGACCTCGCTTCTCTTTGTTCAAATACATTGATTTGCCTTACATACTGATTACAATTCTACTTTGGAGCACGACGTGCTAGAGGTACACATCAGCACAGAAATACAGGTGTTCACATGTAAAGGATGCGTGTGCGTTAGCGTGTGCGTTACAACAGACGTCTCACTGCTACCATGTGTAATTATAAGATTGCGTTATCAAAGTGAAAAACTCAAAGAAACTGTTCATTGCTACCTTAACATTACATGTGCAATTATGAAAACCAAAACCATATAGGCAGGGAATAAACCCATCGACTAGTGTATAACATGGCGGTATTTACGAGAATACCGCATTATAAATGGGTATTATTCCATAAAAAGGTATTATTCCATTAAAATACAGATTTGCACTTATTCCATTCCAATACTTGCGTTTCACTCAGTTTCATTATGCTCCGTAAAAAATCCCGGACGTGAAGATCCCAGAAATATTACGTGAAGATCCCGGAAATATTGCCGCATTCTACACTTTAGTAGCCTTACCATTACATGTGCAATTATGAAAACCAAAACCATATAGGCAGCGAATAAACCCATCGACTAGTGTATAACATGGCGGTATTTACGAGAAGACCGAATTATAAATGTTTATTATTCCATTAAAATACAGATTTGCACTTATTCCATTCCAATACTTGCGTTTCATTCAGTTTCATTATGCTCCGTAAAAAATCCCGGACGTGAAGATCCCGGAAATATTGCCGCATTCTACACTTTAGTAAGACTGCTCTACGAAAACGTCATTTGAGGCAATAAAACGGCAAGCTTTGAACCTTGAAAAATATGTTTATACCATTCAAGTTTTTTAGACGGGTTCCCTAGAAATTGAAGTTGTAATGCATGCTTATTGTCGGCTACATGATTCACAGTCTGTTAATAATAGACATATTCTAAAGCCGTATAAGAGTTTGCATTCCAGTTCAGACCATCGAACAGACAGGACGTTTTGCGGCCGTCTGGGACAAGGTGACTCCGCAAGGCGTGCCGCTGGCTGGAATCGTTCGCACCATGTTGGACAGTGATATCCAAAAAGCTGTGCAATATGATTATCACGTGAAGATTTTAAAATATGCTGTACATATGTTTTTATTCTGTTTTTACCGTGGCCCTAAAGAGGGACGCTTAGACGACCACTGAAACTGCTACGTTGTACAAGCGAGATACCCCTTGCCACTGCAAGTCCCAGCAACTGACAAGAGGTTTCTACGATGGAACACAACGGCTCACCTAGTGCTGATCAAGCCATATATTACAGTTGATTAAGTGAAATGCATTGGTTTGTGTGTGACGGAGATGCAGATGTATGCTGTGATCGGCAGAGATAACTAGGACCATCAACATTGGAATAACCTTGCGAGATATACACTGGCTGTGGGCGTGGGTAGCTACCATTTCCGCGGCCAGTGTGTATACCGGAGGAGCCATCACCACGTGCAAAGCCGCCAACACAGACTTCACTTCACGAGCGATTTCGAGCCGGCAATCGGATTGACCTAGTCACAATTCTGCAGGCAATCCGATTGGCCAAAATCTTTAATTGAATCTACAATCCACTTGGACTTAATTTTCTACTGTCAACATAATGAGCTACTGGCTATCTACGTTGGATTTCTTCACTAATCATCAACTGCTGCTATTCTACAGTAAACCACTTTGGACGACGCCCCTACTCCCAGACTCCACTCAACTGTAACCTACCGTTGAAAAGCTCATCAAAAGGCCTAGTGTCATAGGGCGAGGGTAAACAAAAACTTCTACTCACTCACTATAAGCGTTTGTTTATAAGCTTTATTGCAATCGGCAATTTAGTGAGCAGACCTCAATCGAACCCTTTACCCGCTACATGTATGTAATGGACTGTTCTTTCTTTGAATTAAGACCATTCGATTTATGTGACAAAGGGGTGTTTTGGGGGAAATGACTGATCAGTAGACGGACATTGTTAACCCTGATCAGCCTGCGAGTTACACATGGGCTGATCTGGGTTTAAAATGGACGCAAAGACTATTATAGTCGTGCTTAGCGGGTTAAGTGTTATCATCCGAAGGTCTGCTAAGGTAGGAAATAATTTTTAAATAGTTCGATAATTAACCCAAATTAGGTCCTTGCTGGCTATCGTTAACAACAAATAAAATCAGCAATTGTTTTACAAACAAATATACAAAATGTAAAATGTATACATTGAATGCTCATTCTATGTTTTATCTTCGTTTTTGCAATGAATTTCTTTGCTTTAACTGATATTTATCCATAAGCCGTATACTGTAATAGGGTTTCATGACGTCATCATTCCAAGATGGCCTTCTCCATGATTTATGTCTCCTATAATTTTTTAGAGCTGTTTGAAATAAAACCTGTTTGAAAAAAATAGCGCAACATCGCCTTTAAAAGTAAAGATTGCTCCACTGAAAAGTGTTAGCAATGCGTTTAATATCCCATTCTGGTTTGGTTTAATTAACTGTCGTGCTCCCAATTAGGATGTATGTGTTGTTTGTCATGGTAACTGTTCTGTGGTTAAACAACTGAAGATCGAATATACACCACATCACACTATATACAGTTTACGTTGGGAGTTACATTTTAAGTAAAAGTGCCTTTTTCCCAATTAGTATATATGTAGTTATTATCGCAACAATTATTTGATATAACGACAATAGACCGAATACATGAATAATTATTAGGCATATTATAATTGATATTTGAATTTCGTTAAAGGTACGAAAACCGTTAAAGGTATAAACTATATTTTTGTTAAGTACCATCAAAATGGACGATGGGGTGCGGGTCGGCGGGATGGGGGTATATGTATAAACGATATTGCAATCTGACAACATGTGTCCATCAGACGTTTAAGGAATCATCGTGTATATAACCTAAAACAGAAAAAGGTAACCAGTAAGCCATATTGCCTACTGATCGTTCCCTGTTGGTTACCCGGTCTTCAGCACTCTTTATGTGTTGCATTGTTCTGAAAAAGGTAACCAGTAAGCCATATTGCCTACTGATCTCTCCCTGTTGGTTACCCGGTCTTCAGCACTCTTTACGTTTTGTATTGTTCTGAAAAAGGTATCCAGTAAGCCATATTGCCTACTGATCGCTCCCTGTTGGTTACCAGGTCTTCAGCACTCTTTACGTTTTGTATTGTTCTGTTTATTGACTGCTTAAATTGCCCATTTGATTTAGGTTATGGCACAATATGTATAGTGCCATAGCGTTTGGGTCCTCTGATTTGTATAGGACCATTTCTTTTTCAATCATGTTTTCTGGTTTATGATAGTGTAAGTTTTATTGACATACATGTATTTACCACTACCTCTGTTATATATTGGCATTGCCTTCTTTCAATTTTCGTTCGTTATAATTATCGTTCATTATATAGTCATAATGCAACAACAAAACATATAAACGCCTATTTTAGATAACACCCAGTTGTCGTTTGTTGAACACCACAAACATTTAGGTCTTACTTTGAGCCATGATGGCAAATGCCATATGCATATCGAAAATTTCTCTCTTTCGGCTTCCAAAATCATTGGTACTATGAGGCTTTTGAAATTTACACTAAGTCGAAAGCATTAAATCAAATTTATTTATCGTATGTCCGTCCAATCTTAGAATATGCTGCTATTGTTTGGAATGGCTGCAGCGAATATTAAAAAAAATAAACTTAAAAAAATACGATATGAAGCTGCGCGTATTGTGACCGGTCTTACCCGTTCGGTATCTGTTGTTAATTTGATGAATGAAATAGGATGGCTAACGTTATCAGAACGGCGTAAGTTCCAAAAACTTTCTCTTGTAAATAAAATGAAAAAACGAAACAGTGCCTGAATACCTGGAAAATCTACTGCCAAGAACCGTACCGGAAGAGACTCCATATCCCCTCAGGAAAGGAGAAAAATTCTCGCAAACTTCAGTTAGAACATCTATTTTTATGAATTAATTTATTCCATCAGCTATGAAACTCTAGAATGATATACCTTCAGATATTAGAATTACAGGCTCATTAAACATATTCAAAGGTCAGCTTTTGCGAACAATGTTTACTAGTTCAAATGTTCCTAGTTTTTACTTATCTGGTGTACGTGTTTTATCTGTTATGCATGCTAGGATAAGAAATTCATGTAGAAACTCAATAACGATCTTTTTCAAAATCATTTACGCGAATCGCCTCAATGCAACTGCGGTCAAGGTAATGAAGATGCAAACCATTTCTTCTTTGAATGTAAGCAATTCAATGTTGAAAGTCTCGAACTCTTCCAATCAACACGTTCGTTTCATCCTTTAAGCTCAAATATGTTATTGCTTGGAAGGTTAGATCTTACAACACAAGAAAATGATATGATTTTTAATTCTGTTCAAAACTTTTTTTAGAGATAGTCATCGATTTACTTAGGTTTGTCATTACATGTTATCTGTCTGATCAACTCGAGCAATGTCACATGTGTTGCATTATTCTTTCTTCTACTTCTACTTTTCCCTTATTTTTTTATTTCTATTTACTTATTATCTTAACATGTTCTACTACATATCATGTTGTAGTTAATCCAACTTATTGATACGTGTTAATAGCAATTGCCATTCATAATATTTGTTAAAACTCCATTGTAGGGAAGGGCCGTAACTAATGTGGGTAGCACTTGTGGCCCGACCCGATTGCATTGTACTTATATGGCAATAAAATATGTTAAAATCAAAAACAAAACATCACACTGCAACACATTGATAATACTTTGCTTTTGTATTCATTGCTATGTTATTATTTACATATATGTAAACTTTATTTATACAAAAGACCAAATGAACTATCAGTATACTATACAAAACACATCATATTTATAATGTAACAGTCAATGGCTTGCTGGCATCACTTTTACCAGTATATGTTATATATTCATTATTGTCCATCTGATGAATATACATTTGTTATTTTATAATCAAATATATAGATAGTTTATTAATATAAAAATCCATAGACCTATCAGTATACATCTACTAACTTAATTAACAAAATGATAATAATTATAATAATAGATGTCCCAATGCATTACAACTACTCCAAACTATTTAACCTCATGCAATGAGGTTAAAATCTAGGTTACATTCCTAGTCAATATTACATGGAAATATACAATTCGTTTTTATATTTGCTTTAATCATGACACATGAAGTTAAGATCTTGCCGAAACGAAATGCAAGAAATTGGATGTGTAGATTAACGCATAAACAAGACATCATTTATGTTCACAAAATAAATAAAATAAATAGATAAATAAATAAGCAAGGACACAAAATGTTGAACTTATAGAATAACATATACTTCCTAATCTCATTCAAATTAATCAAAAGTGACTTTTAAAATTATTATGAAATCTTATTCTGTCCTAATTCAAATAGAACATACTATTTCTCTTCAAGACTGCTTTGTATATATTGTTCGAAATATTTCTTATTGTTTTAACATTTTCATTTTTCATTAATTCTATACATTTTGGTATATTCGGGCGTTTCCAATAATAAGCTTTAATATATTGTACCCTAAGATCAGAATAAAGGGGACATTCGAGTAAAAAATGAAACTATGTATTCTAGAGTGTTACATAATTGGCATTTTCTTTCATTTAATGGAGTCTTATTTGGTTTATGCCAACGGCCTGTCTCGATTTCTAACCTGTGAGATGACACTCTTAATCTGGTTAATGCAAAGCGAAACTTGTTTATTGTAATTTTGTCTAAATACCTTTTAAAGTCAAACTCACAGAAAAGTTTATAGCTTCTAGCTCTAGTAGAGTTTTAATTTATTCGGACCAGTTTTGTGTAAAACAATCTTTTAGCCTTTCCTAAAATAAATTTATAAACATATTTACATTTTCTACATCTTGGTTTAACCAAACATGATAGAAACCCAAATTTGCTAACATATTTTTTCTATTTGTTGTCCATGATGATTTATTTGGATTGTTCTGCATATCAGCTAACATCATATTGTACGTAAGTTTTACATATTTAGAATCACTGCATCTCAGAATCTTAAACCAATATTTTATCATTGAAACAAATCTGCGTTGCCTCATAGACATTCTACCCAGCTCACCGTAAATGAAATTATTTTGCGTTTGGATTTTAACACCTAACAACATTTTGCAAAATTTTAAATGTACCCGCTCAATTTGATCAGCTTATATATATCCTCAGACTTCTGATCCATAACATAATATAGGCGATACAAGTTTATCAAATAAGTCTAGTGTGTGACTTACTGATTTATCTGTAAATTTATATATATAACTGTTAAGTTTAAAAATTGCTTTTAGCGCCTGTCCTGATAATGTATCGCATGAATCAGAAAAGGACCCACCAGTGGTAAAAACTATTCCGAGATAACTAAACTTATTTACTATTTCTAATTCTAAATTATCATACTTAAAGCTAACACCTAATCTGATCCTTCCACCTTTCTTAAAAATAGCAATTTTAGATTTATTTACATTAACTGTTAGACACCATTTGTCACAATAATCTTTAAGTATTTCTAAACCATCCTGTAATCCCTTCTCGGATTCTGAAAATAAAATTATATCATCTGCATATAACAATAATAATAATTTAAGCATCCCTACATCTACACCTTGAAAACCCTTTAAACTCAACGTATCTTCTAGATCATTAACGTACATAGAAAACAAAAAAGGTGAGAGACACTCACCCTGAGCTACTCCGAATGTACATGAGAAATCTTCACTAAATTGTTGATTGTATTTAACTCTTGATTTGACATTACTATACATGGATTTAATGACATTTAGTATTTTCCCCCTAACACCGTATTTAATTAGTTTATACCAGACGATATCCATAACAACGTAATCAAAAGCCTTTTTAAAATCAATAAATGCTACGTACAATTTTTTATTATCATTTAAAATGTGATTTATAACACCATGTAGAATAAATATATTGTCTACTGTCCCCCATGTTATTTCTAAAACCCGCTTGCGCCTCAACATAAATATGATAATCCTCTGCCCATTTATTCAATCTGTTATTATCATTCGTGTAAAGAGTTTACCGAAATGGCTAAATAACGTTATTCCCCGACAGTTTTCCACCTCATTTACATTGCCGTTTTTTGTAATGGTACAATATATCCCTCTGTCCACTTTTCCGGAAAGTATTCCAAATCGTAAATTTTATTAAACAGTTCAAATAAATAACCAATTATATAATCAATTCCATATTTAAAAAACTCGTTTATTATAAAATCGGGGCCGCCGGATCGTCCGCAGCGCAATTCTCTGCATGCCTTTTTTATTTCCTCGAGCGAGATTTCATTGTTCAGTTCAGAAAATATAACCTGTAATTCGCCGTTTAGGTACCGTTCGTTAAACTCTAAAACATCTTCGTCAGGTTGAAAGAAAACAGAATCATGATCATTTATTGATTTAAAATAAACAGCGAAGTTTGTAGCTGTTAATTTAGCTGAAGATTTACTAGTCGTAAGATTTTTTAGTAATTTCCAATATTCTTTGGCATTTTGAAATCTCATTTTTTCTAATTTAAGTGTTGTCCCTTTATCATAATTATGTTTTTTATTTCTTATTAATTTTTTATATTCTGTCATAGCCTGTGTCATGTGCTTTCTATTATTTTCTGATTTGTATTTCCTATAGTAATTTAATTTCTCATAAAACAGATTTTGTTTTTCTTTACAAGTACCATCAAACCATGGCTTCGCATGCTTTCTGCTAGTGTTTATATCACTGCTTAAATTTCTTTTAAACAACGGGCTACAAATATTATCCATGTAATTATAGAAACAATCAATATTGTTATCAAATTCAACATGGTTAAGTAATGATGATATATTTACAGTTATACTATCTAATTTCTGTTTATTACTATCGCTTTTAAGCAGGTCTGAGTATATATCCGCTTTATCAGTATTACATTTATAATGATAATTAATATATTCTAAATTGTCATCCATTTCATAATTTTTTTCTGAATGAGAGCATATTTCCTAATGAAAAATGTAAAACACAATGATCTGACAAAATATCTGGTTCATCAATTATACATTTTGTTAAATAGTTCATTAAATATGGACGGCATAACACATAATCTACTACACTACATCCAGCATTCTTAACACATGTATATTTACCAATTCCTCTGTCTTCCCCTACTCTCCCATTCATAATTCTAAAACCGGTAAGTTTACACAAATTTAAAAGTTCAGTACCATATTCATTTCTATGACTATCTTGTGAAGACCTAAACATAATATCGTCTGGAACGTAATCGTCAGGTAACAAATTGTGATTTAAATACTCTTTTTAGACATAATACACACATTACTAACCCTGGCATTTAAATCTCCTTCAACACTAATGTTACAAGCAATATTGTATTTATTTTCTATAAAAAGAATATCGTCCGCTATAAGCTCAAAAATGTTTTGCTCAACAAAGGCTTCCCGGCTGCTACCAACTGGTATATTATAGCATAAACATACAAATACATCATCAATTAAACCAAAAACATTTCCTTTTAATTTAATCCATAGTAAACAATCATTTACTGATTTAACAAAGATATCGTATTTACTCACATATTTATTAGCAACTTAAGCAACAAGTCGACCACTGTCCCTACGAGCATTCTTATGTTTATCTTTTCTATTTAAAACAAAACAGGTAAAACCGTCAACTTCATAATTCAATATAGGATTTCCCCATGTCTCACAAAATAATAAAATGTCATGTGTTTTAAACAAAGCAATAAGTTCGTCGGATTGTAATTTATTATAGTTGTTTCCAATTAGTCCTTGAACATTTAGTAAACAAAACTTGAAGAGTTAATATCGATTAACCTGGTATTTCCCTACAGCTGAGTTGCAATTGCAGGTGTATTGCCGCGACTGATCTCTGATCGGCTGTCACTCTGATTTTCCCGTGTTGGGCTAATAATAGATCTTGACCTGTTTTTTCGCACATGTGTGTCTGTATTTACGTCCTTCTTGTACAATAATTTTGCATCAATTTTCTTGTTTTTGTTAGTGTTCTGTTTAACACTGGACTTTTTGGCCTGAGGGATGGATTGACTTAATACGGCCGCATAGCTTGATTTAACTTGACTATCCGGTAAATTGTATATTTTGTCGTCTGTCTTGGGTGCACAAGGTGTCACCTGTGACACTGTCTAGTGATACTTTTGTTTTGACATCTGTCGGGTGGGTGTGTCCAACGTTGTTATTCGATACAATTGTATTGACTGACCGAGAAAACAAGAATACACTCGCTTCGCTCTCGTTTTCAGACTCGCCAGAATCGACATTTGTTTTATGCGAATACACACTTTGGTTCATATTTAGTTTACTGCTCGCAATATCTGTATTTGAGTCACGCTTGCTTCGGACCTCTGATGTTTCTAACCTGCTCCTATTTAGGATCGCAAACCAGTCGGGAAATTTATCATCGGCACATCTTTCATCAATAAATAATTTTACCGGGTACCGTATTTGCACCTTTGATTTTATTGCTCTTGCTTCTCGAGCTTCTGTGTATGTATATAGTTGCTTTTAGTCTGCTACAATTCTGTTTATGGCGAACTGGGAAGATTTCGTTTAGCCGTAATTAGAAAAATGAGAATTATAAAATACTGGTTTAAGATAATGAAATCAACGGAATCATTAAAGCATAAAGTATTTTATGTTGATATTTGTGTGAACGGTACCGTCGTAAACGAAAATTCATGGGCGTTTCAAGTAAAAAAAACGTTTAGATAGTCTGGGATTTGGCTACATATGGAATAACAGTACGGTATCAAATCTACAAATTCAAAAGGTTATTGAAAGGATTTCAGACCAATATCTACAAACATGGTATTCTGAAATTAATAACTCACCCAAGCTTGAAACATATGTCAAAATTAAAAAAGGATTTGAAATTGAAACATATTTAAATTGCGTTGCTAATATAAATCACAGTAAAGCACTAACTAGATTTAGATGTTCTGCACACAAACTTGCAATTGAAGAAAGTCGATTTCGAAATATTGAACGAAATATGAGGTTATGTACAAAATGTAATATGAATGTTGTAGAAAACGAGTATCATTTTTTAATGGTATGTCCTAAATACAGAAATAAACGTAATGGCTGTTTTCCAAATTACTATTGTTCTTGGCCAACTATTCAAAAATTTGTGTCACTTATGAACACACAAGCAACTGGACTGTTAATACGATTAGCAAAATATATATATCTAGCCAACGAACTTAGAAATAGTGATAATTAGTGTTTCTATTTGCATATGTGTGTAAACACATTTGCGTGTAATATAATATTTGTTTGTACATTCAAATACATATAACTTGCATCTTATATAAGGCTCGAGCCACTTCGCCAAATATAATATCTGAGAACTATGTTATTATCATGTATTCTATAAATGATTTATGATGTTAATTTGTTCTCTTATAAATACTTACATGTTGGCTACGTTATATCCATTCAATCAAACGAGAATTAGACTTAATCCTTGACTAATAATCACAATAATATTGATAACGTAAGTGGTAATATCCTTTCGTTATGTGTAACAGAGTCACGTGTATTTGTCACTAATTCCTCGTGATCTCAAAGTAAAGCCGGGTGATTTGTATAGTGCGTGAAGTCCGCTGAAGCAAATTATAAATTGTATTTAATGGGTAAACGGGTAAACAACTTAAATTTTATTAATCGGATAAATGAATGGTTAATGGATGTAACGGTAGTCAGAGTTGCTATGAATTGTTCTTAAGTCTTTACATATAAATGCTTTTCAAATACAATTGATAATGGTAATAACATGTGATAAAATGCCTTTGATAGAACGTAATAATTATAACTGTTCCACTGAAATATATATATTCATTCTCTAAATGAAGTATGTATGTTTGTTTGTTCTCTTCTCTGAAATATTGTGTATTGTATTCCGCCTTGTTTAGGCAATAAACATGTAAATGTTATGCCAAATAAAATACTGAATTGAATTGAATTGCTATTTCCTTAGGGTAGTCCCTGTCTACACCAAAGCGTGACCCCTTTAACTTGTATGCTAATTTTAACACCCGCTCCGTGTCCACGTAATCTCGAAAGCGTACAATTATCGGACGTTTAGGGTCACGAGCATGTGCATGTATTGTACCGAGACGATGAGCTCGGTCTGTATACATTTCTGAGGTGTCAATATCTAGCTCATCTTGAATAAAATTGTAAATTAGGTCATTTGTGTTGTGCCTTGAAATTTCTGTTACTCCCCAAAATATTAAGTTGTTTCTTCTGCTCCTGGCTTCTAGATCTATTGATTTATATGATAGTACTTTTAATTTTAAATCATGTTCGTCCAGTTTTTGTTCTGTATGTTGAATACGTGTACGTGTAGAGGCCATTTATACATACACTCAAGAGATATGAAAACGCAACACGGGAATTTCCGCTATATATTGTATGTACAATGTGCTGCTATTAATCGAATGGTACATAGCTACGTAAGACCTTTCCTTTTGGAAAAAATACTAAAACAACAAATAATACAGCAAATAATATTCCTTCAATGTTTCATTATTCACAGAGTACGCGTTTGGTTCAATCATGTGAGCAAACTTAGGATGCAACATTTTGCAAACTATTAAAGTTAAATACAGTACTGAACTAGCTCAATTTTTCAAAGAGCAACTTCAACATTTATGAAGTTCTTGTTACAAAGTGTAGTGTGATTAAAACGTCTACAACATCACAGTTGTGTCCTTTCTCTAGTTAACTTCAACTTTTTTTAAAAAAAAACATCTTGGGATTTCTTTGGAATATTATGTGCAATTAAGTGTGCAGTATATACAATATATAGCGGAAATTCCCGTGTTGCGTTTTCATATCTCTTGAGTGTATATACTCTTGCTGTAAACAAAAAGAGTATACATACATAAGTTTATATGATTATATTTCCTTTCAGTAATCGCATCTTCTCTGCTATAAATAACATGACTACGATATAAGACCTAACCATTGGATGATTTCAAAAGCAACCATCCTGTTTCATAAAGAAATGAACACGGGTATAACATTTTTCCGTTTAGGGTATGAATTCTTCACACGTTCAAGGTATTTAATTTTTTCATTTAAGGCATAAACAAATATATCCGCTATAGGTATTTATACCTTTAATGGAAGTAAACTCGTACCTTTAACCGTGCCACACATCAGCCAATTATCGCTATTCTGTTACTCACACAGACGCTTGTTTTGTCACACAGAAGCTTGTTTTGTATCTTTCTTTTTTTTCTCGAAAGAATATGCCACCATTCAGTATTGAACTAATGACGTTAGGGTATATATCGGCTGTTGTTATGGTATATATCGGCTGTTTTTCCTATAGCAGTTGGCATTGTGCGAGGATTGATCGGCTCGTTCATAATACGTTGTTCAAATCGTTTCAGTTTTTCAGTTCAATAATTAACGAATCGAATTTTAAATCGATTGAAGCTCATACGACCGAGTGACAAACGGTATACTACAGACGTATAAACTGCGGAAGTAATGCAGAGATGTATGGCTCGACAACAGAGCTTATACTTCAAGAAAAAAATACGTTATTTCTTCATTAAACTATCGGTGATATCTGACATGTCTGAAAAAGAAAAAAATGAGGCTAATTTGGATTTCGCCTCTTAATGAGAAGATTTTACCATAAAATTTTTAAAATCGCCTCAATGACATACAGTGGACTTAGGCACTTCAGCTCTTAAGGACATTTTTTCTAACGGGGATATTATAAATATGGAAACCAAAGGAACACCTACAATGAAAATAACTGATATTGTGGGAAATTTAGTGAAAGCTGACCAGAGTCATATACGGGTGAAGACGCCGGGTGGCATGCCCAACGATGACGACGTTGTGACTTTAAATATAGGTGGAGTAAGACACGAAACTAAAATATCAACGTTGTTAAACAAACCAGAAACGAGGTTATATTCGGTAGCAGAAACAGCAAAGGCAAGTGGTAAGAGGGAATTCTATTTTGACAGAAACCCACAAATAATTTCCCTGTATTTTAAACTATTATCGGATCGGGAAGTTACACATGCCAACGGACGTTTGCGGGCCAGTGGCTAAAGCGGAACTGGATTATTGGGAGCTCGACGACAAAGACATCGAGCAATGCTGCTGGGTGAATTATATCAGTTATGAGAGAAACGCTGGTGATGTTGGAAAAGTTTGAAAGAGACGAGAGTGACAAGTTTCTGTCCGTCTATGTATCACCGGAAGCTTCCTTTATCGCACAAAACAAGCCCCGTCTATGGAGAGCGCTGCAAGATCCCTACAGTTCCCGCGGAGCTTTGGTAAGTTCGACCCCCATTGAAGTTGCATGACAACCATTTAATCATTTATATGTTATATAAATGTACAAATCACAAGGTATACCACACACCGACACGGGACAATATAATTATATTTATACATTTGCCAATTATTTTTTTTTTATATATTTGAAACACAATTTTATTAGTGCTTTAAAAAGTTATATATCAGTGAAACAGACATAGTTAGTAGTAAATATACTAAAGGAAAAAAGAAACGCAACTCGGGAATTTCCGCTATATATTGTGGTGTGTACTATGCTGCTGTTAATCTAATGGTACATGCCAACATTAGACCTTTGATTTCGGAAAAAAGCCTAAAACAAAACATAACACACCAACTTGTATCCCTTCTAAGTTTCAGTAGTAATATGATACGCATTTAGTTCAAGCAGGTGAGCATACTTAGTGCGTATAATTGTACAACGTGTTTACATTAAATATAGTATTGAATACAGTATTGATTTAGATCAAATGTTCAAAGCGGAACTTCAACATTGATGAATTTCGTGTTACAACGTGTACTGTAATTAAACAGTTTTGCCTTTCTCTAACTAGTTGCAACCATTTGTATATACTCGCATAGCTCACATATCAAGTCATCAGATGGTGCTATAAAAAATATTTTTATAACAAA